>JAQFZH010003320.1:0-14091 GCA_034695485.1 Entomobrya nivalis | reverse complement strand
CATACTATGCATCATGTTTGTACACCATTCAGTAATGGCTATACCAAATTTCAGCTAAATCCGTCAACTTTCGTAAAATGGCAGACGGACGGACAGACAAACATACTTACACCATTAAATTTATATTTCCACATAGTAACATTATTTCTTCTTTAATTATTCATATAGAATCATTTTCGTATCATTTATCGCAATATTTGCTTAAATGCCCACCTCAGGTGGTGCTAGGCATTGTGTCCACCTCGCATACTATGCGTCATGTTTGTACACCATTCAGTAATGGCTATACCAAATTTCAGCTAAATCCGTCAACTTTCGTAAAATGACTGACAGACGGACAGACAAGCATACTTACATTATTAAACCTTCGCTTTAAACAAAAGGGCAGGTAAGTTCAAATTGTTATTTTTACTCAAGGAAAAAAATAGTTGACTCAGGTAAACAACATTGTTGCTGCTGCTGCTGATTTAATTATTTATTTAAAATGTGGTCCAAAGAAAAGGTATGATAATTAAATATAATTACTGTGTCCAGTATTTAGTGTTAATAGTTTAGTGTAAAAAATTAACTTGTTTTGTGTTAACTGTGTTTAATTTCAGTGTTTATCTCATCAAGAATGTGGGGAATGCACAACAGGTGGTTGTGTTTGGATAATAGTTCGAGATGCTGTTCATTTTTGTACAACTCCAATTGACGTGTCTGGTAATGCGATTGACATAATAGGACCCCTCAATCCAGGTTTATGTCAATCCATTGAAACAACCACTCCATCTATCCAAACAACACCTCCATATGTTGGAGAGATTATAAGTAAGTTAGCATATTATTTTACATGCACATAATTTTAAATATTAACACTTATCTTTATATTTTAGGAGAACAGCAATCACTGTCAAGCAGCCAGCACATCTATGGTGTTGTTCTATTTGGCCTTTTCATGATTGTTTGTGCAAATTTAATAAAAAGTTTGCATCGTTGGAATCGAAATAGGCATAATAGACAACATCGAGTAGTTCCTGTGAAGTACAGAAGTGCGTCCGCCCCACCAACAGTGCGACTTGAAGATGTGTTGGCTCAAAATATACAAAATCGTGCAAATTCTGTTGAGCCACCTCAAGTCAACATCCTTCTTAACCCACCTCCAATTAATCCAGATGATAACGTTTTGCCAGTTTATGATGATCAAGCTGTAATCATAAACAGAAATGATGATGATGACAATGACAATGTACTTGAAGACCAAGGGCAGCAGCAACAACAAAATGACGAGGATGTGGAACAGCAACAGCAACAACAACGTAGTTTAATGCGTGCTTCTTTAAATTGCAATGTGCAAAATACTTTTCAAAGAACAAGTCTTGAACTTATCAATTTTGATATTGTTAATGCTACAACGCTTGATTCTGATAATGATGTTACTATTTTGTAAAATTATTTTGCACATTTGGCATAGCTTAATTTCATTTTGATTATAGTTTAGTATTTAAAATTTAGTCAAATAGTAGTAAGCTAATTAATTTAATTGTTTTGTTTAATAGGTCCATATAACTTAAGGAAACGTCCAACAAAAAATAGTAAACGATATCCTAATTAGGAGTTCGTGCTACTATTACTACTATGTTATTATTGTTACCACTGTTATTGTTATTACCACTGTTATTATTATTACCACTGTTATTATTATTACCACTGTTATTATTATTACTTGCGTTTGTAATTGGTGTTTGTCTGCTTAAACATTTTACTGAAATGTCAGTTTTTCGTGCCATTTGTGTTGTTGTTCACATCATCCATGTCTTTAGTCTCCACGATCAACTCGATCGGCTAATTGTGTTCAATGTTATTGTTCATTTAACGTAAAAAAAAAACAAACAAAAGACTGCATATCTAAAATAGAAAGAGTATGGAAAAAGTTACGATAGATCTGTCAAATAATTGTAAGTTTACTTAAAATGCATGAATAAAAGACTGAAGTTAGTTATATATGATTATGTGAAACAATTATTTAAACAATAAGTACATTGGGGCATTTTGAGGGTTTCGGGTCTGCTGTAAACATTCTACTAATATAGTTTCCAACAGCAGCTCAAATGTCATGCAAGTAATTGCAAGAGTAATTCCACCAGCCAGAAAGACAAAGATTACAAGAATGTTTCCCGACAAATTAGGCCTCTCGGGAATGTTCACATTAGTAGTTTTGAGGTCCGATCTATTCACAAATTTGGGCCACCATTCAAGCAGCCCAGTGGTTGGAATCAAAGAAAATTGCTTGAGTATGGATGACGGCGTATAAGAATTACGAAAAACCATGCTAACTTCTGGCGATGTATACGCAATAACACTAACATCAGAATGCTTTCTGGACTGTCGATGTGATCGATAGAAAATTTGTGCCAAGTAATTGGGCAACATCCACGCAGTTTGATTGCAGTTATTTAAATCGCTGGCAATCAAGTGTTCTTGTGTTCCTTCAATAAGTTTTTCAAAGGCTATATCACGTGCATGAAACTCGTCATATGTAGTATTGTCATAAAGCCTGTAGTCTATTAACTCATCTAATTTTTCCCAAGCTTCACGTATTGTAATGAATGTCTTTGAGTGCATTTGGGTACAATTTAAAGCTTCTGACAATTCTTCTGTTTTTTTCCCCGCGAAAAAAATATTGAAGTTCCTTATGACCAGTTACACCCATACCTCGATTAAACAGCTGGAAAAAATTATTTTCAATTTTTACTGGGGTGGTGATTGGGTATCCGACCCAATGGTCTATAGGTGTAATGCGAGTGTAAACATTAATTTTGTCCTCAATGAGCTCTTTCACATGATTATAAGAAGTTTGTAGCCTAGGCAACACGATTTTATATACGTTCTCACTTTTAAAAGCATTGCTAAGAACCACACCTGCTAAAAGTGTCCCACTCATTGGAAACCTCATACGCATATTTTTGTCAAAGCTTGAAGGACACGGGTTCCCTTGTTCCAACAGCACTTTGAACATGCTTAGAGTGCTGATCGGAAAAGAGATAAACCTACAGTTATCTTTGTCAAGGTGGACAATTGCAATTTATAGAATAGTAATAGATATAAGTAGGGATCCCCAAATTTAAAAGCCGATACAAACTGGAGAAACGGAAAGGGCTCGATCCCACGTGAGCCACAACTGACAAAGTGAAGATTTCCAAACAAATTTTTCATCCGAAACGCACTATTGTACTGCTCAGGTTCGTCACTCATGGCAAGGGTTCTGTGGAGATATTTTGCAAAGTGAATATACTCTGGATTATCATAAGTCGGCAAATCTTTTCACGTTAAATTTCCAATATACGAAGTAAAAATAGATGCATAGCCAAAGCTCAGCATCTGCAATTTGTCAGAAAATTGTTACTTTATTTTATGCAGAGATTTTAGTGGCATTTGGAGTACCTCGCGTTTATTTGCAAGATAATATTCAATATTCTTTGCCAAACTGTATCTTGAACCATTTTTTGAACTTAACACACTTGGGAACGCAACAAGTTTTTGGTCTTTTTCTAAAAGTGCTAGGGAGTCAAATGATAGATGATGAACTTCCAACAATTTACGTTGATCATGTTGCTACATTCTGGACATGGATAAATGGCGTTCAATTTAACAATATTGCACTCCAAATTAGTTTGGAATTTCTTTACTTCTGCATTGCAGCCAACATGAGCAGTCATTTGTACGTCATTTACAACATAGTCTAAATAAGTATTTTCCGAAAATACCCAGTTCTTTTTCACAGTCCACGCAGCTAAAGACACCCAGTCATATTCCTTCACAGTTGCTTTCGTAGTCACTAGTATGTGAACTGGTGGTCTCAAACTTGGTGCAGCTTTTAATCGTAACAACAGTGATCTTGGAAAAATTTCTGTGTATTTTCCAAGACGTAGTAAATTATCCGGCATATATAAGTCCGCTTGGATTTCACATTGCCATCTTCGTGAGAACAATATAAAGTTGGGAAGATTCTGGCTATTGCAGCCACGACTACCAACATCGGTCGGCCATAATGAATAGACATGTTTCAAAATGAAGCAGTACTTTTCAAAAACTCGGTAAGAGTAGTAGTGTGTGGGCCATGGCAATTGGTAATCTTGAGAAAAATTTCCATTCAGCTTAGATGCCATTTCTTTTGTAATCCATATAGTTTCTGCAATGTTCACTAGAGTTTTTTCTACTGGGTTAAAATATCTTGCACTGCCAACAGCTATGTCTAATTTCCTGAGAACCACGGGGAACTCAAGCGTCGGATGAATTTCGGTATTTTCAAAGTTGTTTACTACTATGAGACAATTGTCATTAATAAAATGTTTAAAAGTTGAGTACAAATTTTTCACAATTTTAGATACTCTAATCAAATTTGGTTTGGATTTAACATTTTTTGCATATGCTCTTAATTCCCGTATTTGTGCTTCAATTTCCCAGCCATGGAAATGGTCCAAAATTGGATCTGTTGGAGTTATCGAATTCACCAGTTTTGTGTTAAGACTGTACTGGAGTGTAAATGTCGTTTTCATTTCTCCATTGGGCAGGATGGGTTGCAGAAGAATTAGGAAGCAACTGGGAACTAAAATATGTGTAATACAAGGACCCATTGTCACGATTTGGAATTTTAGATTTGACTGCTACAAACCATACAAAATGTAAACTATGTGGTTTTTGCAATGATGATATTTAAAGGTATCACGAAACTTTTGGATTCAAAAATTCATTAATCCATTTTTCTATACTAAAATTTTCCCGTAATGAGTTGAATTTGCAAAAGTGTATGTTCATACGCTAATACTACCTAGTATACCATTTATACATGTCTGAAAAGGTTTAATTCTAAAATATTAAATAGAATTGGCTTTGGCTTTGTGAAATTGAATTTTACAACAATTAAATTTTGTTTTTGTTGAAACAAACTGTTGTTATGGAATTTTTTTTGAAACCTTTCGTTTATCCTGTTACAAATCTTGAATTCGATAACGTGAAACCTATACTTCTATTTTAGGACGTAATTTTTGGTAACAAATCTTTGGCTGACAATTTGAAATGTGTTAAACGGTTTGTACGCAGTTTCGGTTGTACAAAGGTTTGTGTAGAGCTCTGAAGTATGACCACATCTAAAGTTTTTTACGTGCTTGTGCTGATGTGTACTACAAAGTGTCATATATCTTGTTTACGACAATATTTCCTGGTAGTATGTTAACTAAAATAAAGAGAGCCAAAGAGTTCATTGCTTCTTAAAACGTTCCAGTTACTGCGAGCTAAAGCAACGCAAAAGTTCAAGCACGTGAAGATACTAACCTATTTTGATATTATTTGCCGAATTGTAGTTTATGAAAAATACTTTAAGGTATACGGAAGCAAGCTTCGTGTCATGCAAAGTAATCTAGGGGAATAACCTGACCAAAATAAAAGGTATTAAAAACAATTTCGTAACCCATAAGAAGTAGTAAAGTTTTGCAATAAGTTTTCAAAAAATGTTTGCCGAAAGACGCCAAAGAAGATTATATTAACTGTTGAGTTGAATAAATATAAAGTACCATGAACTAAAACTATATTCGTTAAACTACTCGTTTATATTACAAGCTTTTAATCTTAAAAGTTATGTACATGAATTTTCTCATTTAAAAAAGAGCATTGTAAATAAGGGTAAGCTTTTATTTAATTTTTACAATCAATTTATATCTTTTTGAAATTGTGTTCACTAATTTCTTTTTGATTGTATTCAATTTATTTGTTTATTAAAATTCATTTCTTCACATTTAATTGAAATTTAGTAAAATATATTTTTTCGCAAGCGGTAAGAAAGTCTGACAAAATATCAAAACTAGTTTAGCGTCCCAAGAAAAACAAGTACAAATATATCAAAACAAGTTAAGCGTCCCAGAAAAACCAGTTTAGCAGTATATCAATACAAAAATTTGTTTCAGTTACGTTCAAATCAAGCTTATGAACACCAGGAAAAACTCATTAAGAAGAACATTTTTCAAAGGTTCATGCATACTTTCAAAACAAAGTGAAGAGAAATACAAAACAAGCTATTCCACAACAACAATATTAATGGGTTCATTTCTAAATTGAAAATAAGTTCATCACCATCAAGCTAGATAAAGCAATATTGAGTTTTATTTACAATCAAATCAGTTTATCTGAAGAGAATTAAAATAGAGAATCAATTAATAAATGATAGTGTATGTCGCCAGTAGATTTTACATTACAACACTGGGTTTAACTTTACCAAATTAGTTTTTAAATGAACAAAGAAACTTTTAAAATGTTACTGACCCAATAAAATTTGAGCAGTTTATTTTTTTGGGTGTTTATCGTTTAGACGAATGAAGAACTCCGAACAATTATCCACTCTACTTCCATGACATCTTCATTCTTTGATTACCGTCAGCAAACAAGTTTTGAACGTACGCCATTCAAATAAAATATTTCTTTCTGTTTCCCTTATTATTCCTGAAATCCTCTCTAATGAATTCGCACTATAACATTTCCTTTTACATTTAAACCCTCTTTTGAAATTTGCCAAAATGGTTCGTTATTTTAAATTTTAAAGGAAACCATGAAAAGTAGTTTCGTAAAAAAATTACAAATTTTTTTTATCGACTGAAGGTGTTCCAATTCGTTGAATTTTCCATTCCCCTCACACCTATCGATTTCATTTCACGGGCAGTCCATTTCAATGAATTCCCGCTATTACATTTTCTTGCCCATTTTCTCACCTCTGATCCGCTTGTTTCTCTTAAATCGAAAGCTGTCCATTTTAACGATTTAACGCTAACGCAATGTTTAAAAAAATTGAATTAAACGAACTGTTTTAAAATTTAAATTGATCGTTTTATATTTGAACGAATGCGACCCAACACCCGGGCCCTCCCCCGCATGCGAAGGCAGCCCACTTCAACGAATTGCCCCTTCGCCGCACCCGCCTCAATCCGGTTCCGAAAGTAGTCCACCTCAATGAATTGCCTGGCCGCCGCCCCAGGCCCAATCCGATTCCGAAGGCAGTCCATTTCAATGAATTGCGGGGTCCCGCCCCCGAATCAATCCGGTTCCGAAGGCAGTCCACTTAAATGAATTCCCACTACTACATTTTTTCTTGCCCACCTCATTCCATCTCTACTCTTTTGTAAATTATAATGAATAGTTTTTCAATTTTAAATATTAAACAAAGTAGTTAAATAAATTTCAAACTGTAATTTAAAATTTTCTGACAATCGTCTTTTAACCAATTTCTTCTCCAGGACATATACTCACCATGACACCAGTGGGGTCGCATTTGTTGACGGGAGTCCAATTCCAAGGGCTGCGGTGGACTTCAGTCCTAGTTGTCAGCCAAATAAAATCAACAGCTGCGACGCCATAGGATACATTCTTCTAGTCAATTTCACAGACAATCTGGACAAGGACAGAAGCTGATAAAAGTTCATAACGAATAACATTTAAATTAATTAACTATTTATTTTTTTAAATTTAATTCGCTATATATGTTAATTGTTTACTTTTATGAAAAAGGAACACCCACAAAAACCTGCCTCGGTCACCGTTGCGTCGTCGGGTCACCGTCATGGCAAATAAATCGCTGGAAATGCCGACAATGTCCTCGGAACACATTTAAATCCAGCAGTTTCTTTCGGTCTTGTGGCAGCAGGTCAATTTTGTCTTTTGAAAGGCATTTTTCAAAAATTCATTAATAAATTTTTAAACGGAACCTCAATTTTACTCTGAATGAATGAATGGAAGTTTACTGAAAGTATATTTAATTTAATTCGTATTTGGTAAATAGGCCTGTTATCTAAATAGTCCTCAAGTTATAATTTCTTATTCGAACCCTGTGTGGTGTGAGCGACGAAGAAAGAAAGTATATGAACCACGAGGGAGAAACCGTGCTGCAATTTTACTTAATTTTAATTTCAAAAATGCAGAAATAATCGTTCAAAGCCGCCTGCTACTAAATACAACATTTATAAAAAATATTTATGATAAAAGTAAATAAAGTAGTTAATTATGTCTTCTAAAAGTAGTTGTCGTAAAATAACAATTAAAAATAAGTAATTTGAAAGGTATTTTCCAAAGTCAACCGTGCAACACAAACTCAAAGATTCATTAAAAAATTAAAAAATACTAACTCTAAAGTTTATTTTAAGTGAACGAATGGAGGGTTATTGTAAATATATTAAATTTAATTAGTCGAGGTTAAATACGATTATTAACAAAGTGGTTCTTATATTCTTTATTAATTTGCGGCAAACCATAAAAATGAATTACATCATATCAGGTTCATAAATTAAACGACAGAGAAGAGATATATAAAATCAAAATATTTTAATCTTAGTTTAAAAAACCATACATATCCTAAACCTTTAGAAAAATTTAGCCTCTTTACATTCCACGTTATATTAAATAAAATCGATTTCCGTTCCCTTGAG
Source organism: Entomobrya nivalis (assembly GCA_034695485.1). Classification (NCBI taxonomy): domain Eukaryota; kingdom Metazoa; phylum Arthropoda; class Collembola; order Entomobryomorpha; family Entomobryidae; genus Entomobrya; species Entomobrya nivalis. The sequence goes on along the minus strand of JAQFZH010003320.1, from coordinate 5,644 downwards.
ATAGATGATTCGGTAAAAATTGTGAGTTTATAATTGATTTCACAATTTCATTCGTACTATTCGCAAGCCTGCTTAGAAGTGAATTATGTTATGTTTTATTATAACTGTGTGTGGTTTGTGGGACGAAGAACAAAGAAAGGTTAGGCCTAAAACTGCGTTGTTTAGTTACAGCTCTACTAATATATTTTGTGTGTGGGTGCTTTTAAATATTTTTATTTCCGATGTATACATATCTTCCGAACAAATCGCATATTCCCATAGAGCTTTGGTTTGACAAATGACTGTTTGTCTTTACTGTTATCGGAATACTTTATAAAGCTAGTTGCTTCATAAAGTTTTTGATAACATTGAAAACCAAATACACACATACATATATTAAAATCGTCATTATTGGTAAAACAAGCTGGATTTGTGAACATTGAAATCTACACTTGGTAGCCAAGAATCTGTGTGCCACATTGGTGCAGCGTATGATACTTTCTAACATCATTTCAAGGGACATGCAAGTAACTGCAAGTGCAATTCCACTGGCCAGAAACACAAAGATTACAAGAATATTCCCCGACATATTGGGCCTCGTGGGAACATTCAAATTAGCAATTTTGAAGTCCGATCTATTTACAAATTTAGGCCACCACTCCAGCAGCCCAGTGGATGGAATCAAAGAAAATTGCTGAAGTACTGATGAAGGTGTATAAGAATTTATAAAATCCATGGTAACTTTTGACGATGTATACGCAACAACACTAACATCAGAATGTTTTTCGGACTGTCGAAGTGATCGATAGAAAATTTGTGCCATGTAATTTGGCAACATCCACGCCGTTCGGCTGCAATTAGTTATATCACTTGCAATCAAGTCTTCTTGTTTTCCTTCAATAAGTTCTGCAAAAGCATTTCGACGTGCATCAGCTTCTTTATATAATTTATTTTCAAAACGTCTGAAGTCTATTAACTCATCCAATTTTTTCCAAGCTTCTCTTATTGCAATGAATGTCTTTGGATGCTTTTGGGAATATTTATATGCTTTTGTCAATTCTTGCGATTCTTTTAATTGTTCCTCTTGCAAATAATATTGAAGTTCATTATAACCAGTTAAACCCATATGTCGATGTTCCAGCTCGAAATAGTGATTTTCAACTTTCAATGTGGTTTCGCCGTGGGGACTCATATGATGACGAAAAGGTGTAATTCGAGTATACACAGTAAAATTGTCCTCAATAAGCTCGTTGAAATGATAATAAGAAATTAGTAGCCTAGGCAACACAATTTTATACACATTCTCACTTTTAAAAGCATTGCTAATTACCACACCTGCCAATAGTGTCCCACACATTAGAAACTTCATGTGCATACTTTTGTCAAAGTTCGGAGGAAACGGGTTCCCTTGTTTTAACAACACTTTGAACATGCTAAGAGTGCCGGTCAGAAAAGAAATAGGCCTACAGTTATCTGTGTAAAGGTGGACCATTGCAATAGATATAATAGAAATGAACATGAGTAAAGAAACCCAAATCTGCCATTCAAACACCGATACAAACTGAATAAACGGAAAGGGCTCGATTCCACGCGAGCCACAGCTCACAAAGTGAAGTCTCCCAAACACATTTTCCATCCGAAATGCGCTATCGTACTCGTTAGGATTTTCACTCATAGAAAGAGTTCTACGGAGATAACGTGTAAAATAATTGTACTCTGGCTTAACAAAAACCGAAAAATTGTGATAGCTTAAATTCCCAATAAACTGATTGAAAATGGAGGCATAGCCAAAGCTAAGCATTTGAAGTTTGTCCGAAAATCGTGATTTTTGCAAAGATTTTAATGGCGTTTTAATTAGCTCACGCTCCATTAGAAAAAAATATCCAATATGATCTGCCAAACTGAACTTTGAATGTTTCTCGATGACATCAGCATAAATGCCTGGAAATGCAATGTTTTTTTGCCCTCTTTCTAAAAACGCTATGGAGTCAAATGAGAGATAATGAATTTGGAGCGGATTTACGTTAATCAGATTTCTACATTCTGGACAGGGATAAATGACGTTTAGTTTCACGATATTGCATTCGAGACAAGTTTGGAATTTCTGATCTTTGACATTACAGCTGACATGAGCGGTGACTTGTACGTCATTCACAATATAATGTAATCCAGGACTTTCTGCAAATCTTAAGTTTCTTTTTGTAGTCCACCCAGCTAAGGACACCCAGTCGTATTCTTCCACACTTGCTTTTGCAGTAACAAGTATGTGAACTGGGGGCCTCAAACTTGGTACAGCTTTTAGTCGTAAATTCTGTGATCTGGGAAAAATTTCTGTGTGTTTTCCAACCCGAAGTAGATTATCCGGCATTAATAATTCCACTTGGATTTCGCATTGCCATGGCCTTGATGACAAAATAAAGTTGGGGGTATTACGGCTTACGCAGCCACCACTCCTAACATCTGTTGCCCATAATAAATATACATGCTTCCAAATTGAGCAGTACCAATCAAAATTACTGTCGTAGTAGTAGTTAGTGGGCCATGGCCAATCTTGAGAAAAATTTCCATTTAGTTTAGATGCCATTTCTTTTGTTATCCATATCGTTTCTGCCCTGTGCACAACTCTGTTTTCAGTTGGATTAAAGTATCTTACACTGCCAACAGCTATGTCCAGTTGTCTTAGAACTACGGGAAACTCAATAATTGGTTGTATATCGGTATTTTCAAAGTTGTTTACTACTATGAGACAATTGTCATTAATAAAATGTTTAAAAGTTGAGTACAAGTTTTTCACTATTTTAGGCACTTTTAGCGAGTTTTTCTTGGAGTTATCATTTTGTATGTATGTTTTCAATTGTCGTTTTTGTTCAATTGCATTATAGCTCCATAATTGGTCCAATATTGGATCATTTGGAGACATCGAATTCACAAGCTTTGTGTTCAGAGTATACCTAAACGTAAATATCGTTTTGTTTTCTTCGTTGGACAAGTTAGGGTTCAGAAGAATTATGAACAAATTAAAAACTAAAATGTGTAAATTAGAAGACCGCATTTTAAAAAGCTGAGTTCAGTCTTCAAAACCTTGTGATTATGTTTGTGAAAATACACTGCTTATTATACAATTTGCATGTGTAGGCAAAGTATCAAGTTTCTTAAATATTCGCTAGTAGTTATAAAAACTAATTAGAAATTCATTTGCTGTTGTTAGAACAACCAGTTATTATTGCGAATGTTTTGAAAACGTTTCCTTTGTCTTTTGTGTGATGATTTTTAAATTCAATAACGTGAAATGATTAATTTAGTTTTATGGTGTGATCTTCGAAAAACAAATCTTTCGCTGGGAATTTTAAATTGTTTGGTTGTGCGAGGTTTTGAGTTGAACGTTTCAGCATGAGAACGTTCGAAGTCTTTCACTTGCTTATAAAAAAGAGTATTACAAAGTGACACCAATTCTTGGGAGCAGGCTTATTATCATGTAGAGAGCTAAAGGGTTCATTGTACCAGTTACTGAGCTAATGTGACACAAAATGTCAAACACGAGGCGTAGTACCTATTCTATGCATATGTATATTCTATATTTTATTATGTTATATTTGCTAAAACAATTTATTTAAAAGCTAATCAACTAAACAGAATCTGGCCTCGTGTCATAAAAACATATTTACATGAATAACCAGGCAGACAAAAGTTTAAGGTACTTAAACCAGACTCTTAGTCCACTGTTGTAAAATAAACCGCCTCAATTTTTTAATCTAGTTCATCGGCCAGCATACTAACTGACTGTGATTTTAATTAATAATACATTGGAGTACATACATTATTTTTTCTACATTGCTTATACGTTGATAATCAGTTATTCTACTTTGATTACCTATTTTACTTGTATGACAACCAGTTTGTTTCTCTGCTTTCGACCACCACCGCAGAAAATTCTGTTTTTTATATTAGACTCAATTGAATATAATAACTCACTTGTATCAGAAAAACTACGGTTCAATATAATAATTTTTCTACGGTTACAATTAAATTTTTTGTTTTCAAAGAAATAAATGAGTTTGCATACTTTGGACAAGTAAAATAGAGATCGATACTTCTATCGTCTCTGGAAATAGATCTCTTCTAAAATAAAATAACTTGAAATGTCTAATTTTTTTGATGTTGTAATTTGTAGGAACGACTATTTCGCTGAACGTTTGAACGTAGTTACGGTTCTGCAAGAGCTGTTTATTGCGAGCTAGGGCCAAGTGTTTTATATCATTATGCTAAATGCCTTACGATGTGTCCAATTAATTGTTTACGACAACATTTCGTCATAGTAAGCTAATTAAAATGTAGAGAGCCAAGGAGTTCAGTGTACCCGTGTACCGGTTATCGAGCTAAAGTGTCGCAAAAATTCAAATACGAGGCATTAATATTACTCTAGATATGGTGTACTTAACGTGTTAAAACACAGTAAACCAGACTAAGCCACGTGTCATGCACACTTATTTGGTTGAATAACCAGACATACATGTAAGGTACTTTAAGCAGATTCGTAATACAAAGTGTGTAAAACACTCCTTTAATCCAGTTTCACGTTCAATAGATTAAACCAATTTCGAATTATATTTGATTAAAGCTACAATTAAGTACATATTTGTTGTTCATGTTAGATATTTAAATTATTTTAGTACTTGTCTTTGTTTCCTCCAAGTAAATGCCTCAATAAAGTTATTTAATCGCTAGTCTTATGATTGTCAGTCAGTCTGTTCTATTCTTTAATTCTTAATTTAAGACAGACCCCAATTCTGCTATTGTGACGATGTTTATGTCGGGCATCTAGTCCGTAGTGAAATTAGGTCCAATCATGGATTACCCACGTACAATAGTACGTATTACCAAGAGGTAAGATAAGTAGGGGTAGTTTGTGATGTGGTAGATTAACAACACTACATAAGATCACAGATACACAGATCAGATTCTATTTCAGAATGCTTATTTTGAAATGCACCGTTGAGATTGAGATAAGATTTGGAAATACCAAATAAGTTTTGCAGCGGAATGCAGTTTTCATATAAATTTCTGGAGAAAAAAACAAACTGTTTCAGGGTACTATACTGAACACAAATACTCCTTAACACGTATACTGTATACAGAGATCAAGGCCTAAATAGGTGTGGTCGCATGTGACGACTACACATGCAATGTAATGTGTAGGCGGCTCGGCAGCACCCACCCCATACAGAATAAAAATAATGATGCGCTGCAATAGATGTACACACATTACAATGTATTTTCACGCACCAATTTAGGTCTCGATCCCTGTATACGTGTTAAGGAGTATTTGTGTTAAGTACAGTAATTCTAAAGATGGATCAATTTGTGGAACAGTATAAAGTGAAAGGTACGAGACTTTACAGCAATTAATTCTGAATTTTTAAATTGAAATTAAGTGAAATTAAAATACTAAACTACAAATTATTCGCAGATATTTTGTTTCAATTTAAGCGTTGTAAATATTTTTATATGAATTCGGCTTGATGTAATGCCAAAATTAAAAATATAGGCTATATAAAATATAAAAATATAAAACAGGCTACAAACCTGTGAAGAAGATTGGTAGTCTAATCAGTAATTATAAAGACAAAAAAACTACATCTCAAGCTGTAATCTATGAATGGCCATG
>JAQFZH010003319.1:0-14093 GCA_034695485.1 Entomobrya nivalis | reverse complement strand
ATCAAGTTTGGCGGTGGCAAGAATAATCCAACGAGTGCCATTTTGAGCGTGACGCCACAAAGAGATGATGATGGCACCGAGTACAGATGCGTTGTTTGGAATAGGGCGATGGGCGAAGGAGAAAAGTTGGAAAGTTCGGTGACTTTGAATGTTAATTGTAAGCAAAGCATACATACCAAAAAAACAAATATATAAACTTTACAAAATTAACCATCATTTTCTGCAGAACCATTAGTTTTACTGGAGGAGGAGGACGAAAAAGGAAAAACCGCTTTGTTTTTTCGCTCATTTTCCCTTTTCATTCTTTTTTGTTGGCTTTGTAAATGTCGTGTGTGATGTCCTCAAATGATAAGATACGCACGCATAAACCCCAAAAACAAGAAAATCCACACAGTAAACAAGTTCGTTTGTATTCTTTTCCTTTCGCGAAACAAATCCTCCAGTAAATACTCCTTGTCGTCAAGATTTTCTCCGTGATTTTTTTTTCTCTTCTTTGTCTCTTGACTTGATGATGTAGACAATTTTCTTATGTATAAATAAATGTATGTATTTTTTTGTCTTGTGAAGATTACCCAAGAGTGAAAGTTGGACCGGAAAATCCACTTCGTGTTGAGAAGGGAACTCCAGCCAAGCTTACTTGTAATGTCGACTCGAAACCAGCCGTTAGCTCGGTTAAATGGACCAGAAATGGACGGTTCAGTGAGACCTCATTCACGTACACAATTCCTCAAGTCTCTATTCAGGTTTGTCTCTTAAGAAAAATATAAATATGTACAGAACAGATATACATACTGCGTAGCAGAGCATTTTAACTCCCGACTCCTCCAAAATGGCAATTTTTCCCGTTATTATTGTTACTACTGCTATTGTTGTAGTGATTATCATTGTCTTTTACTTTTCTTTTTTCGTTCCGCTCATCCAATCCAATCCAAAATGGAAAACGACATGTTTTCAAATGTTCAAATTCTCTTGTCATTGTTCTCTGTGCAATGCAATCAAATGACTAGTTTTATTGTGACTTGGCTTCGTTTTTGGTTTTTTGATGTTGAGATGAGCTGGTGATGCTGATGCTTTTATTTCTCGGCAATTTCACCAGTCAAACAATTTAGCTTTCTCTTTAGACTTTTTTTTGGGGGTAATTGACATGTTGGTTTTGCTTTTCTCTGGGAATCCTTTAAAATTTACCGACTGACTCTGGTAGATGTTCACATGTCGTTGTGACTTGAATTTTAATCTTATGGATTTTTTCTTCTTCTGGGATATAGTCTCTAATTATTATCGTTTCTGTTTCTCAGGATGCTGGAACTTATGTCTGCACTGCGGATAACGGCTTAGGCCAATCAGGCGAGGCAGACTTGTCACTTGAGGTGCTTTACGCTCCCATCGTTAGTGTGGTCCCTAGGAAGGAGGTGGAGGATGGTGAAAGTGTTTGGATCAAGTGTAACGTCAGCTCAAATCCCCGCCCTTCATCTATTGAGTGGATCAAGAAAGAAGATCCCAGTTTCCGTCAATCCGGAGATATTTTGAGGATTGAGCGTGTCACTGCCCAAAACTCGGGCACCTACATTTGTAAAGCTGTTAATGTGATTAATCCCAGTGGAATGGAGACAACCTATGAAAGAACAGGAAATGCAAGTGTGGCTTTGATGATAAAACACGCCCCTGGAAAGTCTCATATTGAGCCAAGTAGTCCAAGTGTGGTGGAAGGGAGTGGGGTAACGTTGACTTGTGGAGCGACTCCTCCTGGATGGCCAACACCACAGTTTAGGTGTGTGCTAATGACATGCTGATGATGAAGTGATAAATTGAGTGGGTGGAACTGGTGGAAGTATTATGATTTAACATGTGACATTTTGCTTTTTAGATGGTGGAAGGAAGGCTCTGAAAGCACAATTTCCGTTGGCGCCCAACTTAACATTGCTACTGCTAAAGCGTCCTCCGAGGGTCTCTACTTTTGCCAGCCTACAAATGAAATCGGTACCGGAACCGTTGCATCCGCTGAGCTCCGTGTCTATCAAGCACCCAAAATCTCTCAATCTCTTCAACCTCAAGTGATCCGCCGCGCTGGAGATTCCGGATTCCAAGTAACCTGTACAGCAAAGGCAAAGCCCCGTCCAACCATCAGTTGGATGAAGGACGGTGTCATTCTAGATCCCAGTCACAAGGATCACCGTGGCCTCTTCAAAATTGAGAGCCACGACGTGGAAGTCAAAAATGGGGCTTATACTGTCAACTCAACACTCCACTTTACTGGTGACCAAAGAGAAGGGAAAGATAGGATCATGGCCGGAGATAGAGGCTACTATGCTTGCATTGTTGAAAATGAAGTTAAAAAGGATGAGAGTCACATGTACCTCCGTGTCCAGCACAAGCCCATATTCATCCAACAACGGAAGTGGGATAGGATCGGAGATCGAGCTGCATTTGACATTGGGGACACGGCCTACATTCCCTGCAAGGTGCAAGCTTTTCCCAAACCGGAATTTGACTGGAGCTTTAACACCGTCATGTTAGCTGGTGGTTTGGGTATTCGTCCTTATGAGCAAAACTTGAGCATTTTGGCAAATGACGTGTACGTGTCCACTCTCATCATTCACGGGATTCAAGGCGAGGACTACGGGGAGTATGGGTGTAAGGCGACAAACTCCATGGGAAATGCGAGCAGTGTGATACTTTTACAAGAGAGGGGAAGGCCGAGTCCTCCAGCAGAGCTGAAAATTCAGGAGAGTGACGTGAGTTCGGTATTGCTCAAATGGGAGCAGGGATTCAATGGGGGATATGAGGAGACAAAACATATTGTCCAGTATTCCGGTGATGATGGTAGTATCAGAGAGGCAGACTGTTTGTACTATAATCCTTGTAATATCACTGGACTGGAGCAACAGACGCTTTACACTTTTAGGGTATGAAAAATATATTTTTTCTAACAAAAATTTTATGCTTAAGGATATTCGTTCAGTTGGTAATAATAATAAATATAAAAAACGAAAGAAGAGGGGGAAAAGAGGACATGTGCATAATAAAAATAAATTTGCACTCAAATCCCTATATTTTATACAAGTATAAGTATACTCAATTTAATATATTGTATACTTTGTCTAAATTTATAGGTCAAAGCGAGAAATCCCAAAGGAGAAAGTGAATTTTCTAAAAATCTTACCGCCATGACGCGCATCGACATTTCCAAAATTCCAGACCCCCTTGACGTAAAATTTGAGCCAAAGTCCAGGACGCTTGTGTTCAACGTGCTAACACCCATGCCAATGGCTATAGCAAAGGTATGATCACAATAAAAATGCATAAAAAAAACTTGAAATAAATTTTATATCATGTATAGAAAAAGAAAAGTAAACTTATGTATGGATTTTGAATAGGTTGAGCTTCAACAGAATGGAGAAAACACTTGGAGAAAATACCGTATGCTGCCCATCTTTACCGACAAAGTTCATCATGTCATTGAAGATCCTAAACTTGTTGAGGCTGTCCGTGTGCGGCTCTGTTTTGAGGACGAGGAAAGTTGCGGAAATACTATTAATGCTGATATAGGTATGTATTCGATACGACTATATAGTCCTTTCTTTTTACGCTACGATGCATTATGCATTAAATCCCTTTTGTAATAAAATTACACTCACTCTCGGCTAGAAGATACGGTTAGGTGACAGTTTTGAAAAGACACTCTCACACAAAATTAAATTATTCCACATTTTCCTCTTTTTTGGAGTGCCCGGCTGTCGCCGTTTCTTCGTCTCATCGCTTATGTGAATCCTCTGAATTCTCTGACAAAATTATTATTATGATCAGTCGTACATTATTTCATTTCCTCTTTTCAAATATCTAATCCTCCTGGTTTTGTTTTACTTTTTTTTTCTTTAGTGAGTACCGTACCAGCCGTGGCTCAGGTAGGCATGCGAGTGCACTACGTTATAGGAGCTGTGGTTTCCGGAATAGTCCTTTTGCTCTGCCTTGCCCTCGTCCTTCTCTTCTGCTGTTGCCGGAAGAAGCGTGTGGTGAAGAATAAAGAGCATCATTCTGGCCAATACGACTCCCGTTCTCAAACCCAAGTTGCCCCACCACCCCCATACTACACCAACGGTATGGAGAACAAAGGCTTGGAAAAGTCAATGGATGTGATTGAGGACACCCTGAAAAACTTCAATGGTCAAAATGGCTACATCTCATATAATGGTTTACATCATCAACCAAATGGAAACGGAAGTAAGATTGGAGAAAATGCCCTTACACAATTGAATTTTGTGAAAAGTGATTCATGCGAAAATTTTCAGATGATTTATTATACTAACCCTTTTCCCTTATATTATCTGTATGTTTTATAGATCATCAGTACAATGCGGACCAGAATAGCTACTCAAACTCAAATAATGCTGGCTCAGTGGATTCTCAAGATTCCCTGTGGAAAGCTCCTCCACAAATTGTACAAAATGATTTGGTATCTCATCAGCAGCAACAACAGCAGCAGCAGCATCACCAACAGAATCTGAATTTACTTCACCAACATCAACTCCAACAACAGCAACAACAGCACCAACAATTGAATCACACTAATATCATGCATCAGCATTTACACAATAGGAACAGTGGAAATTACGAGCATCAGCTTCATTTACAACCTCAACAACAACAGCAATCACAACAATCAGCTTACTCCACGGAAGACTACGCTCCTTATGATAATCGCAACAATTACGTGAGTGACCCATACGGGCCTATTCCCAAACCAAAGAGAAGACTGGACCTAATAGGTAACCATTGGCAACTAATAAAATTCTAAATCAAATTTTCTTAATTTCATTAACCTAATTTCATCAATTTTAATCATTATTTAATTAGGTGACTCTCCATACCATGAGCTAAGTGGATTACCTGATCCATACATGGATACTAGCGCAGCGTCAGTAGTTTCCGCAGTAACTCCTGGTCATCTTCATCATCCATCATCTTTACTGGTAGGAGGAGATGATCAGCAACAACAACAGAGCTCAATAACAAATAATAGAAGTCAACAACAAGCACAGTCACAGCAACAGCCACCATCATCATCAGCCGCAATGACTTTTGAAGAATCCCTCGAGTCTGGCTACTCAACGCCCAATTCTAGAAATAGACGAGTCATTCGCGAAATTATCGTATAAAGCAAATCCTATTTTTTAAGCAAAATAAAAAATTAATTCTAAACGTTCTTTTTTATAAAATGACAATCGTGCCAATTTAAAATATTTTTATTAAAAAAACAGCAAAATGATATAAAGGATAAAAAAGGCTTTATTTTCCTTCTTCAAAAACAGAATTTTAATGATTTTTTATTATTTTTTTGAAGAGTATTATTTGTTAAAATAGTTTTATGTTTTCTTCCTTTTAACTATGTTTTATACAATCTTGACCTGTCCACAAAAAATATTTAAATAGTTGATGATATGATGATGATGGAGGAGACGGCGGTGGTGAACTGTTGTGTCAGTACTGAAATAAATATATATAGATATATACTTTAATATATATTATATCTATTCGTCCCAACGATCAAAAATGTAAAATAAAATATCCACAATCCAATCTATACACAACAAAGAACCGAAAAAAAACGTAAACTTAAACTCAATCAACGCCCAGTATTTACACAATTTAAAAAATGCAGTGTTTATATTACAACTACTTAACTTAGCTAGTTACTATATCCGAGAAATTTTAGTAAATGCATGAAGAGTAATTTATGTATACAAAACTATAAGTTAAGAATATAGTTTTATGTACATTTTATATAAAAATATCAAAGTGTAAATATATGTATTAGGGAAAATTAGAACTTCAGTTAGTTAATTAAGTTATAATCACGTGCGGATTTTTTTAATATGAAATTTCCCCCTGATGATGTGCTCAATGTGTTGTTGTGTTGAGAAAATATATTTAGATTATTTTAAGATTTTAATAGTTTGTTAACTTTGTTTAGAATGAATGGATCTATTGCTTCTTAGTACTAAAATGGTGCAAGCAAAATTGTTTTTGTTTCTTTGTTTTCTTTCAAAAGATTTATTATTTTTATACGATTTTACCCTTTAAAAATAGAGAAATGTAAATACTTGTAAATATTATGACTATTTAAGACTTTCCCCCTTTTTTATATCAATACGCAATTACTATACTCCATCATGTCGTATACTAAAGCAGAAAATTTGGGCGTGTATAAATTTAAACATTGAACAAAAAAAACGAAATATCGATTTAAAACAGGATCTCACGTGAATAAATTTGTATTAAAAAAATTAACATATTGTAAAAAATAGTTCTGAAAAATTCGTTTATAAATGTAAATTCTGTAATCTACTTGAATTAGGATGTAGATATGAAGAAAGAAATTTTCAATGTTTACCTGATCGATTATATAAATTAAGAAAGAGCACCTGTGTGCGTCCCGCCTACTTAATTGATTCTACTTAATTACCGATTTATGGTTATAAAATGTTTACATAGTATTTTGCCGCCTCTCTGCTACTCAGCCCTGCGGGCTAGCCAATATCCAATTTTTAAACACGTTAACCATTTTAATCTCGAAGCCAAAAATTATATGGTAGCTTATTATATTCAATAGTAGCTCAACTCATGTTTTTCTCGTTTTTTATTGTTGTTCATTAGAATAATCCTAATTTATTTAGAATATTTTTTTCTTATATTTTTCCACTTTAATTAGACTAAGATTACATGATATATATTCTTTGTGGAAATAATTGCGTGGGTGGTGGTGGCATTTGACACACGAAAATGCACATTTGTAAATGGGATATTTAAAATAACTCTTAAAAAGCGACTGTGACTCTGTTATACTCTCTATCTTTCTCTCTTTCTAAATAGATAATGTGACAGAATTTCTATATAAGCGTGGTTGTGATTTGTTGATTGGATATTCATAAGGTGTATGTTTATTGTGGTAAAATAAGTAGTCGATAAGATTTTATCTTCTATATTTATTATCTATTAATATAGCCGTGAACTTGACAGAACGAGCCATATAAAATGTAATTAGAATTATTACATTATCGTCATTTTTAATCGCAAAGGAATTTTTAAAATCAAATCAATCTGGTAGAAGTACGTACGCTACCGAACGAAAAAAATTAACAATATATTATGATAAAGTGTACTAGTTACAATTATTATGTACTTGCTGCTGTGATTCCTAATTTTTAAAGACCATCAGCTTTTTGTCCCGAAGATCACAAAAATCTACTTAAACTTTGTAGTTTAATTTTTACTACTTAAAATCCCTGCCACCTGCCATGCCATATTAATATGATTAAAACTTTTACTGTTGTAATGTTAGTTTACTAATTAGACTGCTATAATTAAATAGGCAATTTAACAATACAAATAGGTAGATGGAAATGTACAAAACAAATTGGCTATTGCAAAGAAATGTGAAATAAATTGTATGTTTGCTTTTGTAAATTACAAGAAAGCTACATAAATTTAATATCCCCCAATACCCTTCCCCAAACAATATGCTCCCCGTTCCCAGTTCTAAAGTAATACACTAACTTTGCAAAGCTAGTTGACTTAATAATTTCTTTCGGTTTGAGTGTGTACATATGGTGGTGTTTTTCTTGTGAAGTATGCGTGTGTAATAAATTTTGTGAAAATACAATGTATAATTGTAGATAAGACTAAATTTATATTAGAAATAGACTATACTCTATACAACATTATATTGAAAATTGTGCGTGTAAATATAAAGATATGAAGTAATATTGCGTATTTGTCGTACAGATGTGTTCTTAAGTAAAAAAATGGAAACAATGAGAGATGTCTATTTAATAAAAATACTGGAAGTCTCTAAAAATTCAATACTGTGTTTTTATTGTTGTTTTTAACAAAGTCATCAAAGGAAGTATATATAATTTCATATTTATATCAAACGCATAATTCAACACTAAGTCAATGGATCTGATCTGATTTTCAACATCCCCGACAACACGTGCACGCATCTATTGTCACAATCAGTTACCATGTAATAGTAAATGCATACTTTGCTTAATTTTCACACTATAAAAATTGCTCGTGTCACCAACTTAACTAAAACCACCATTATTGCAAGCAGATTTTGAAATGAGTTAATGACAAACTGTGGGGCCTTCAAATTTATGTGCTATAAAAAACTAAAAAACAAGTTAGAGATTTGCAATAGGTCCAATAAAACTTAGGCAATCTATTTCTAAATTTTCTCTGATCATACAATTTAGTCACGCTGAGAATGTACCGTAGCCACTTTGTAGGTGTAAAACGTATTTAATTTTTTTAAACTTAAAAAACAGTTTTCCTTACAATGGTTTACTTAAAATTAGTTTAAACTGATTAACTGTTCAAAAACTAAAACCGAACATTTTCAGTGTAAAATTGTTCCAATGTCCGAAAGGAAGAAGTGCACCAAACGTAAGGAAACGTAAACCAAAAAATATCCATCAAAATTATAACGTCTTTTAGTATAATTGGGATGTCGTTTGAACTCAAATGAAAATGGTAGTATATCTTGGGTATGTGTACAGGTATGAAACTTCTCCTTTGAGGAAGGTTGATTATTTTATGGAATAAGAAAAATTCATCACTTTGGCGGAGAGATGAGTCTAGTCTAGTGATTCGGTGGTGGGTATGTATAAAATGCTAATGAGTATATTATGAATCTATATGTATTTAAGACATTAGTAAAAACACAAATTTTGTCGTAAGACAAGACAGATTACAGATCTCAGGTACCTACGTGAGATCTCAGGTAGGTAGTTCTGAATCACAACTTCTGATGTATAAGGAATATTTGCATTTCATTGAAATATCATACAATGTACAATAAAATATAAAATGATCTATATTGCATATATGCAAAAACGCACAGAAGCAATAACTTCAATGAGCACAACCATATATCATCGCAAATTATGTTATTATACTTATCACAAAATTATCATAACACAAGTTTACTATTATGTTTGTCCAACACATGTGTGTACGAAAGTTACTAGTGTGCATTTTAAAAATTTGAAAGAGATGACTCAATTTATTTTGAGCAAATGTTATTTTTAAAGATCCATTAATAAAAAACAACAAATATGCATGCTGGTGGAATAATTCCGCAGGATGTGCTATTGCTTTTATGAGATTTCTAGCGGAGTATTATTGAGTATACGAGAGAACAATAGTGCATAAACATAGTCTATAAAACAATGGCAAACGACAATCAATCAATAACGCAGACAATCATAAAGAATTTACGCCTTTATACTGATATTGTCACAGTTGTGGCTAGTGGCTGTTCATCATTTCCACTATGAAGGTTATATAAAGTCGTGTAAAATTGATTGCATGCTATTATAATCTGAGCTTAAATAATATAACCATATGTATGAGATAATTTTAAACAAAAGATGACGAGCATTACTTGCTACGAATAAATCAGAGTATAATTACATGTACCTTCCAATACCTTAACACGTACTGTCAATACTACATTCTGATTAGAATGGATTGCAATCGAGTATGATAACCTTGTAAATTGTTTAAAACTACAAAAAAAAATCGTTTCACAGTTATTGTTAATTATGAATCTTAATCTTACTAGAATTATGGACTATATAGTTAAAATAAATGTGTTAGTTATCGCATTTGTGTTAGTGTTTACGCTATCAATAGCTGAAGGGAAAAGTGTTTCTGGAAAGAAAGGCAACTGCAGTAGTGTTGTATGTCAGGAGCCACCTGAAAATTCGAACTGCAGGATTGCAGACAAGGATGACAACATTCCAAAGGCGAAGGGGAAGGAAGGTCAGTGCTGCCCTGTGTGGAAATGTGAGGAATCGACTACAACAGCGAGATCTATGCCATCGTTTTCTCAAATGATGAATTTTCCGAGCTTTTTCACATACAGTGGTAATTGTTTAAAACGATGTCAAAGTGTTCTTTTTTTTGGATTTGCACATGTAAAATTTAATTTATTTTACAGGGTTTAGTAATAAGAATGCAAAGGCCGACGAAAAACCGGACACGGAGACAGTAAGCTACAAAAACACGGCTCCGGTGACTTCGAGCATGGGTAGTGGAGGACAATTTTTCAATTTTGTGAATAGTGTGGCAACGGGAAGCCACAACTCCAATGCATTTGCAAGTAACTCAATGATGACGCCTGAGCAAATCATGAAAGCAATGGAAGCCGCGTTTTAGGGATTTTGGAATGTAAATGTGTAAGGTCATTATGTAGATTCCAAAAAAATAAATCAACAATAGTGAAATATTTCGAGTGAAATTAAAATCATGTTTTCAAACATCCTTTTCCTAGTTTTCTTTTGGTGATTTTTTATCGCTGATTTTACGCTGCATTCCTTGTATAGTGAGTATTGGAAGAATTGGATTTCTTAATTGGTTCCGTTAAATTCATTCCTGTTTGATTAAAATTTTCACTACCGATATTTGTTAAACTTTAAAACAAACTTAAATCCCTGGTTTGTCTTAAACTTTGAGGCTTAATTCAGTTTATTTGCTCTAAGGTCTTATGTAATGAAAAATGTACTAAATTGTATGAAAAGAGCCATTGATGCCGTGAGCAGAAAAAATATTAGTATTATTACGTATGCATTGTTTATTGCACATTGCACCTGACAAGTTTATATGCACATGTGTACGCTGTGTGTAGATTCCATTTTTAAATGCCTAATGCCTTGGTTAAATCAGTTAGATTTATAGTTTACAAAATCAGGTACTAAATAAACTGGTTTTATTTGTTCAATGTGCCTATATATTTAATAAAAGATTTTAATTATTTTATGTTTTGCTCACCGATTTTAACCCGCAAAACGATTAGCAGTCAAAATATTTTTGAATTCGATTATTTATCGTATCGTTAAGCAAACTTATGTATGTATCTCTATAGTGAATAGAGAAAGGTCATTAAGTGTATATAGATAAATTTCCTAAATCCAACTTCAAATACTACGGTTATACATACGCAGCGTTAAAGATATTAAATATTAATTAATATTAAAATATTACTATTGATTATATGATATAAAGTAATATTTTTGCAGATTGTACCTAATAACAAAAGTTTAGGTTTTTATAATCGTTTCCGTAACCTTACATGAACCCCGTTTTCACATCTCATCACCACATCAGGGAGAGGCCTTAAATTTTCCATAGTTTCTTCCGTTTCCACCGTAAAGTTTCTAAACAATTTGGATAGAATGATTTTCTCCTCCATCAGGGCGAATTTTTGACCTATAATAATGAACATACACTATATAATACTGACAATTTTGTATAAAGTAAAATCACATTGGGCCTAATTTAACCATTTTACAGAGTGAACAAAAATGCATGTCTTCCAAATTTTAACACGTCGAGATATTCCTTCTAAAACTCTGGTTAATTTATCTTGATTACCAATGCAATTTCTTGAGGACGCGCTGAAGGGTATATAGGCGTAAGCATGTCTTTTAGTAGGTATTTCATTTGAAAACCGTTCTGGGATGTATTTTAACGGCTCTGGAAAGTGTTCGGCAAGGCGATGGACAAAAAATACACTCACAAATAGAGTAGCTCCTTTTGGTATAATTTTGCCGTCGTCTACAAATAAATAAAAACGATAAATACAGGAAAACAGAATTAGATTTCATGAATTGACATTTGGTAACGGAGAGAGTTGAAAGGTGACAGGTAGTGGTCTAAATAGAGAATATGAGGTATCAGTTATCTACCATTTATTTAAGCACTCTAACCTAAATTGATGTCAGTATTAACTTGTCTGCTAATCCAAGGTACACTTGGATACAGCCTTAAACTTTCCTTGATACAACATTCCAAGTACTTCATTTTAGAAAGGTCCGTAGCAGTAATATCTCTTGTTTGATTGTCGGCAAATATTTCGTCTAGTTCAGCATGAACTAATTTCTGTAATATAATGATTCCTAAGTTACTTTATGATGTTCAGTACAGATTCCAATATTTTGTACGTGTACTGTACCTGACATTCTGGGTGCATAGCAAGTAAAAGTATAGTCCAACCTAGACTTACAGCTGTGGTATCATGACCCTAAAATTGAAAGACTGAATTATTTCTGTCAAATGTTTGAAAATCAATTGTTTCGAATGGCAAATTTGATTGGCTATTGTGCACCTCAAACATGAACGTATCAACTTCTTCACAAATATCGGCACCTGTAAGGTTTCCAGTTGCATCTGCAGTGTCCAAGAGAAGATCGAGAAATGCTTTCCGTTGCTTACCTACCCCAAAGCATTTCAAAGTGCTGACTGAAGTCCAGTGTATTTTTCATAAAGATAAGATAATATTTTATAAATATATGTGATTTAAGTTACCATATATTCCCAGATTTCCTGTAGTACCTTTTGATAATTCTGATTGTATTATATCACTCTGGGAAAGCAAATTTTGTTTTCTTTCTAGTTTACGTGATTGAATAACCTGCAGGTTTATTTTATAGTGCACTTTATACAGCATCAAGTATTTTACATGAACTATTTTAAATATGTAACGTTTTAGTTAAAATAATTTAACCTCTTGAGTAAATCCTTTTACTACACGAAGGAAATGTCTCTCTTTCGTTGAAATAGAACTCAAGTTGTAAATGATTGGAATTCGAAGCCAGGGTCGAAACCATTTGTCCAGTATTAGGATACACAACCTATTCATTTACAAAACTGAATCTCGAACCATAAACCAATAAATTATACTTATTGCTGAGTCACATCAAAGTTACTTTTAAACAGTACCCATTCACAGCATTAATGTACTCCTTGTTAGAGGAATCCGTTTGGGCATTGATTTTCTTTCCCATGGCCGTTTCTATAAATTACAGCGTTTTACAGAGTTGGATATTTTTACTATGTATTGTTTTTGTAAAATGTGTATGATTTTTTTACTATACCACAAATAATATCTAGCGTGCACTTGGTAATGTATGGATACATATTAAAAATCTTTCCACTTTTATCCCACTCATCTCTTTCCAAACACTCTAACATAACATTAGCCTGCTCATTAAAAATGGGAAGGAAGTCTTCAAGAATTTTAAAATGGAAGCTTGGAGTAATCATTTTTCTTCTTATGGACCATTTGCTGGCTTGAAATAAGAGAGGATTAAACAAATTTAATACATAGATTTAAAACAATACCGTCAGCTTTGTAGCGACATACCAGGTGCAGTCAACAATCCTGTCCCCAACCAATCCATTAACAAACTGTAGTCATATTTTCCTTTCTCCAAGTAATCAGGCGATGTAATAATTTTCTAGAAAAGAACCCTTAAACGATTATACAAAGAAATTGATCCATGCATAAAAATCTTTCACGCTTTTAATGCCGTCGGTTACAAACCTCAATTAATCTAACATCACAGGTAAATGCATACGGTATTAAATTCCCAATCCAAATTCTGTGAGTCTGTCCATGCTCTTTAAACCATCGGCCAAACAATGGAATCACTTCGTTATGAGGTATCAAAAACTGCAACGCATTTCCCACCACGGGTAACGTCCGGGGACCATCCAACTTATCCAAGTAATATTTTACACGAGGATCACGTCTCAGTAAAAAATACGAACTAATTCCAAGAACAATGACTGTTAATATGAACTTATTTTCCAAGACAAAACTAATAGGCACAAGTGAATCCATTTTAAAAATCCGTGAACAAAATAAAACGTCTACTAGGTAAATTTGTGAAACTAATCAACTTGCCTCCGCAAATGGGAAAATACAACTGACTTGTTGTACAAGCCAATTGTGCGAAATGACGGAGCAAACGGACATTAAAATTTAAATTGTTTTGTGTATATTTAAGTATTAATATTTTAATACTACCCGTGTGAAGAAATGCGAATAACAGCCTTCCATCAACATCATAAACAAACGTAATTAACTAAAACTTTTGTAAAAGTTATAACATAATCTACAGCTTGTTCAAACTGGGAAACAAAGCTCAAAGTTATTTGCTCTTAACGTGCGACGATAGCAACTCAATTTGCCCCGTTAGGATTTTTCAGTTGTCATGGCAGTTTTTTTACAAAAAGTTAATTTGTAAGCG
>JAQFZH010003318.1:0-14093 GCA_034695485.1 Entomobrya nivalis | reverse complement strand
CACTGAAGATATGTAAGCATTTTTGAAAATGAACTGACCCAAACAAAACCGAAGGCTAATTGTGAAATTTTAAAAAGAAATTATTACATCTCTGAAAAGTAGATCTCTCGTACATCAATATATCTCGTTCAAAAAGCGATGCGATAAACTTGCGACCAAATTTACGATGCTTTAACACTCATCAATTAGTTTTGTTTGTAGCTTTTCCCAGATTGAAATTAAATAGAAAAAATCCAACTTGAATCAACTCTACTGAAGGTCCAACTGCCAAAGTAAAAACCAATGTTAGCAGCTAACCATTAAAAAAATAAACTTGTTACTACAATGCTATCAATATATCAAGCAACACATTATTTTTTTCTTTCTCTCCCTTTCCCAATCCAACCAACATCAAAAGAATTTACTCGCATTGTTGAAATGCACAAAGACAGACAAGTTAACAAAACGTTATGTGGACGTATGTGTCATTAGTTGTTACACTTAAAAATTCATAAACGCAATTTGACATAAAACAATGCACTGTAAAGCCTCAGAATTGGCGAAATGGAGACATTAATTGATAATAAAACACTATAATATGGTAAATAAGCTTGTTATTTTATTTATAATTATATTATGAAATGTGAAATCATCGTCAACTATTACCTGTCACGTCACATATTATAATCCCCTATCTTAAATAGCAAATACAGGAATGCTTAGAATAGGTGTTACGATACTTGTGGTACTTTTCAGGGAATAAAATTTGACAGCTTTTCCAATAAAACTGCGTAGTAAAGAAAGACGTTATAACCATAATCAAAAACAGTATAAAAACTTTTCTAACAAAAATAAAATAAAAACTTTGAGTTTAAAAAAGGGGTCATTTCATGGTAATATTTCTGCTGAGGATCATCGTGTAATAAAAAAACATGTCATTTTGATCGTTTTCTTCTTAATGTAATAATAATATGTAAGAATAAGAGGTATTGTTCATTCACACTCATTCATGTGTACTACCACCGATGTATCCTATTTGTATGTGATTCAAATATTTTAGTCGCAACATATTTTAAATAGTTAGTATATTTTATATTGATTGTAATCATAATCATAAATTGAATCTAATACAAGTTATTACAAGACCGAATACCTCCGATTTACCTAAACAAGATAGATTCAGAAATTCAGAGATTCATTCAGAGACTACGATGATATTGCGATTACGATATACGAAGTTATCATATAACCTATTTATTTTAATTTATTCAATACTTTTAAGGCTAATTTATTTATTTAGTAAGGATTTTTGGATAAATCTTTTTTTGTTTATTTATGCCAAAGTTATCCAAGTCGTATGATGTCATTCGCCGTTACATTCTCGCAGAAGTTAACATTGAATGGATGTGCTAGGATAATGATTTAATGTTGGCTTTGAGTATCATCGTTATGCAATAATAACGTATCATATCACTTTCAAGAATATATTTGTTACATTTTTTTATGTTTTTTGTTGTTGTTTTGATCTGAATCAACATTTTTGTCTACGTCAAGAAAATGATGTTATCTGATATGTCGACTTGTTTTAGATATAGATCTATATAAATGTTGAATGTAAAAATAACGACTACGACTATACCAATGCCCCGGAAATTGAAGCAATCCCATTTTTTTGAAATTCGCAAAAGCATCAATATGGGTGTCTCGGTGTCATGTAAGTTTACTTCAAATACAGTTTATGTTCAATATGTTTTGGGTTTATTTGTAAAACTCTCTGTATGCAATGTTATATTTTAAAAAGATAGAATATCCTTATGTTATTTCGAAGGTTGATTTATTCATGTTACAAATGACTTCAGAAAAGAATATGATGTAAACTTTGATAATAATGAAAGGTTCTTCTACATCTCTACCCTTCCACGATGAACAGAATAATGTATGGAACTGATGATATTGTATGTTATCTATTGTAATCGTATAAATACTTTGATGTGTCCTCTTGGGAAAAAAATGAAAATTCTCTAAAAACTGGAAAATTATATACTGAAGATGTTAAAAATAAAAAAGACTGAAATTGTCTACTAAAATTAAACGTCAGAATTTTACAATCAACTGAAATATATTCGCATCAATTTTCTGCATACGATTTATGATTTTAAACAATGGAATTTCGTTAAAGTTCGTTATTAAACGGAAATATTTTCATTTTGAGAAACGACAAAATATTTTATTATTACCTTCTTCATCATCATAATATAATCAACGGTTTTAAATGCAGATTCACAACTTTAATAGTTAAACTTTAAACTAAAAGTACACAATAATTATATGTTTCGTATAATAGTTTCATAAGTTTACTCTTGTATGTGTGTACTTTATTCGTATTTATTTCATATTATGTATTTATGTAATGATTAATTATAACCAGAAAAGTCTTCGAAATAATCTTATAATTTTAAGTCATGTAGCTGACTTTCATAGCAATCTTGAAACAATCTACAATGGTGACAAATTGTTGGCAGACAATTCAGTATTATTTTAACAGTTAGAAGTAGATCAACACAAAATTGTGTTTTTGACAAGTACCTTACACATTTCAAATCATTAGTTAAAAGATCATCATTCATTCGTTTTATTAAAATTTAATTACACACGAATTTACACGTTACATATTATGTACAATATACATTTACATAAATACTTCTATGTTTGATATAATTTAACCTCACTATAATTTCTAAATTGCTTAAATTTCTAAACTTTCATTATAAACCATCTTTAGTACAACAACAGGTAATAATACTTCACGTTTTAAGATCTGTACTGTTTAATAATTTATTTGTTTTTTCTCCTTTTAACTTAATAAGTAAACATCTTTTTTCATGTTTAGCGCTTGATTACTAGCAACTTTTGCTTATTTACAAAAAGTCTTTTATACGATAAAAACTATAAACATTTGACTTTTTATTTGACAACTTAAAAATTTAAATACTTTTTGATAGTGTACCTTTGTATAAATGCAAATATATTCATTTCATAATTATAAAATTGGCTAGATAATATAGTAGTACAATCATTAAATATGATTAATGCACAATGCATTATTATTGGTATATTTGGTATCATAATTTGATAAAAATTAAAACAAAGAATTACCAGTATTCAGTTTCGGTTTATTAAATAGAAACTCTTTAACACATCAGGGGAGCAACTTCATAAAGCCTTATAAAAAAGTTTAGATTTCATTTTTGTAGCTTTTATTTGGAGAGATTAAAATATAGTAATTGCATTATTTGAAATACGTGTAAATGATAAGTTCACTATTTTAGGTTTAGTTTGGATCGCAGGTTTATAATCTGCTTTTGACATGCTGCTTATAAGTATGACCTATCGGTTACTTTTGAAAGGTTTTTTAGAAAGGGATTATTGAACTAAAAACTAGTCAAGAGTATTATAATATCTTTTTCACCTTTTTTTAAATTGATTACATGTGTAAAGCACAATACTGAATTTAAAGCCTTTTACAGTTTCAGGAAAATTATTAATGTTTCGAATTACAATTTTTAATTTACACTTTTTGATTTGAATTACATTAGAAAATTCACTTGTACATTTTTAATTTAAAATTATTCATATTTTCTCAAAGGTCTACCTGTTTTTATATTTTTTGATAACAATGATTTTTAGTATTCACAATAAGTTGAAATAGTATACTTGTATAAGGGTATTTTAATAATTTTGTAATGATTATGATTTTTACTAATTATCATGTACTTCACTTCACGCGAGTACGGTACACTGGGTACACATCCAATTTTTTCCCGACAAAGTGATAGTTTTGTTGTTTGCTTTACACTGGCAATATTTTTAGATCTAAAGCTATTCCTAAATGACTTTATTTACTTGCGTTTAATATTTTTGAAGACTAACTTTCCTCTAAAATTCAAATGAGCAAAAACTGTAAAAGAAAAAAAAACTCTTGAGTTGTACATATTTTATTTACCGTAATTTAATTATTTTGAAGAAAGTTGTTTGGCAAGTTCAGTATATTTGATAAATTTGGAAGTGGGCGAGTCTGAATTAGAATTGTTAGCGGAAGTGCTATTATTATTAGCAATCTCAGGATTTGCGGAAGAAACGAGAGATGATGGGATTGTCGTCGGGCTTTTTTCTTTGATGAAATGCATTTTGGCGAGATGATGACGGTAAGCTCCCTTTGAAAGGAACGGAGTGTCACAAAAGGTGCATTTGAATATTTGATCTGAGTTTCCACCGCCACTACTCCTATCCCCTCTTTCTCCTGCGGCGTTAGATGAAGCAGTGCTTGATGGAGACTTGCTTGGAACGTCGGCAGTGGCTGGCCAACAAGGTGGCGTGGAAGACGCAGCTCGGGAGCCGGGTGTCATTATACGATCTGAAATTTAACAAAGCAAAATTAATATTTTTTGCTTTGAATACGATTTATTTTTAAATCATACATGTTTCATGTCATGTAATTTACCTGGTGAGGTGGCATTGTAAGGACCATCTCTGTAGGAATGATTAGAATGGTTACTACTAGTGCTTTGAGGCCTAGAAGAGTTGGCATTCGTGGTGGACACATCTGCCTTTATATCACACAATTTTTGCAGCGCTGCCAGCGGATGATGTCCTTGTTGACTAATACCGGTACCTTGTCCAGAACTTCCCTTGCTTCCGGAACTCAGGTGCTCCGAGTGATTGCCTGAGTCTCCACCTCCAGCTCTGCCTCCTCCTCCTCCACCACTCCCTCCAATAGATTCAAACATGGAACTCAAGGCGGACAGACTGCTTTTGCTCCCTTGATCATCTTTGGCTTGACTATTATTTGAGTTGTTATTTGAGTTATTTGGCGGTGGGGAGAGAGAATTGGAGGAAACTGTGGAACGGGCTGGGGACAATGCAGGAGAACAGCCAGATTGAGGTTTGGTTACAGACGCCTCCTCTGACTTGTCTGATGAGGAAGTACTTCGTGGTCTTTTGGATGGGTACTTGGGCATGACTTGACTACCTGAGGAAGGTGGTCCACCTCCGAGACTGCTGGGGGTTCCCATTGGGGCATCTAGAATCAGAGGCTTGGTGTAGTCCACAGATTCGTCGATTCCCAATCTCTTCAAAATGCTAAAAGAGGACAAAAGACTGTATTTAAATTATGTCTTTCTTTTGCACAAGTATTTTCAGTACAACCGTTTAAGTGATTTGCTTACCTTGTTGCACCTAAACCGGGACTTGTACAATTTGGCGAATTTCCAGTGGGTCCACCCCCAGCGGATGAGTTATTACTTGGAGTTGTTGAGCCACCTCTATTTCTATAGTCAAACGACTTCTCAATCATCTTCTCAATTGCATTGATAACAGAGGAAGATTCGTTTCCTTTGCTTCCTGAATTGTTGTTAGCGTTGCTGTTGGAGTCCTTGGTACTTGACAAATCCTGAACTCCAGGTGGAGGTGATCGATTCTCCTCTGAGGTTGCATTACTGGAACTATCAATGGAGCCTGTTGATCTACTACTCACAACCATTGGTTGGCCTGTTATAGAGTTCCTGCGACCTCCATCCCTTCCTCCACCTACTCCGCCCATTCCTGCAGCTCCTGTGTCACACACTCGCAAGTGGTCGACAAACATTGGGGCTGGAATCTTTTCGTTGCATTTCTCGCAAGTTATTTTGATCTCCTTTTTACTCATTTCCGAGTTGGCCCGTTCAAGCTCCAATAGCTTGCGAACTGGAAGACTCTTTTTACGTTTTTCCCGAGACTGGCGTCGCCGAGAACCCGACTCGGTGATTGAGCGCATAATGTGCTCTTTGTAATGAGAGTTCTTTACCATATGGTTGGAGAGTTCCTTTAATGAGCTGAAAGCCTGTTAAAGTGAATTTAGTAAAATTAGCTATTTGTGCAGCAATAAATCAATGTCAAGCATGAAGTTATTTTAAAGATCGTACCTGATCGCAAACTTTGCATGTAAGTACGGCAGACACGTGAGAGTTGGATGAAGGTGCTTTAGAGTCATCTGCTGAGCGCCATGAGATCAATTGCTCTTGAGAGATAATATTGGTGTAATGCTGAGTCTGTTGCATATGTGCTGTCATTTCAGCCAGAGACCGGAAACTTTGACCGCACCACATGCACTTCAAAATTTGCCTGGTCTGTTCAGCACCTTTTCCGAGCCAGACGTCTTGACCACGCACAAGCTTTCGAGGCAATTGTACAGTTTCTGGGAAAAGTGACATGACATCGTCTAAATCAGAAATGTTCAATGTTGATTTTATGATATACTAAAAAAAATCCCTTTAAAGTTTCTAAACTTACCTTTGAGCAAGAGAGAGGAGTCCTGCTGCGATGAAGGTTGTTGAGATTGTTCTTGTCGAGGAGAATGTGATGGTGGTTGAGAGGTGGGTTTTCCTGGTGGAGAAATCGAGTTTACTGGTGGCCCACCTGGAACACCATGTTTGGTATCTTTCATGTGTGTGCTTAGGGCGCTCAGAGATGGAAACGTGAGTCTGCAGCACACACACTTGAGAACATCTCTCGTTCCTCCCGAGCTCTGTGCAAGCCATTGTGCTTGCCAAGGTGAGCCTGCTCCGGAACCTGTGGCAAATTGAAAATTTTAGAATAAGAGGTGCATGCATAACGAGGCTTCAAATACAAATTTTTTGTAAGTGAATGAATTTTGTAAAAGAACTTGTGTGTAACTATTCCTTACCCATTTTGCCTTTGCCTTTCCGCTCTGGCATGGAAAAATTAGCAGCAGCTGAGGTAGGGGGCCTGCTCGTCATATCTGACATTTTCTCAAGGGCCTTTGAGCTTAGATCAGCTATTGGTGGACTCTTGAGGCTAGGACTAGATCCATTGTTCCAAGGCCCATCACTCCACAGTTTGCTTGGAACTTTACGGGGTAAACCAAGTGGGGTAACTTGAGGAGGTAGGCTGCCTGGTGGTGGAGCTCCTCCTTTATGGTGATGATGATGGTGATGATGATGAGAGGAGAGCTTTTTGCTTGACAAGTCTAATGGGAATGATGAGTCTGAGGACGCCACCAAGCCAATGGCATTTACTGCTGCAGCTACGGCAGCGGGCATCGGCAATGTTGGCGATGGCGAGCTTGCGATCGCTTTTTGACTAAAGTCCAGAACACTGGTAATGTTATTTGCTGGTGGTCTAGATTATAAAACAGTAAATATAATATAATAAGCATATAGAACACTAGTCATGCATGTAAATTAACAAATACATTTATTTTTTCGCATCCAACTTACGAGATGGAGCCTCTGGAGATCCTGTCTGATTTTAAGTCCTCAGAGTCTGAGTCATCTGAATCTGACATAGCTGCTGTGCTTAAAGCTGCGGCGGCTGCTGCCGCTGCTGCTCTTCTGAGTGGAACAGTTTCTTCATCAGAAGAGGAGAGATCTAAAGTAAAAAGACAAAATAATAGCAAAAATTAGCTAAAGGCACATCAAAAAAGTATCCTTGTGTATAAAATCACTTGACTATCCAATAGGGTTACCTTTTGCTTTGGCATTTGGTTCTCCATCCACCTCCATCGGAACACCACCTGCAGCCGCTGCAGCAGCTTCGGCTTGCTCTAACTCCCCTAAAAATACAAAAAAAAGAATTGTCAATTTTAGTAAACCCATAACCCTTGTTTTAGCTACACTAAAAATCAACCCGTTAGGGTTTCCCTTTTACTCTACAAACCCATCTCGTCAACAGCGGTAATTAAATCAGAACGGTCAAAGAAACCCAGAGACCAAATTTAAAAAAGAAAAAAAAAGAATTACATTTCTTCCATCAACACAACACGATATGAACGTTGACTGTGTGACTAGACTCATGTAAAAGCTAACTATTTTTGCTTAGCTGTTACATTTTTTGATGATGATGATGATGTGATACAAAAATAATATTCATGTCACGCTATTCTACTAACTTGCCCTTTATATCTTTTTGTGTAGAATCGACATCATCATTACTACAGTTATCACTAAAGGCATACTTTCATCAGCAATGGTTTATGATATGATGACGACAGTACAAAGCCATAGACTTCAGTTGTAATAAGGCAGAAAAGATTGAAAAGAGAAGAGAGAAAAAATAAGGACATTTTTCTCTCTACTACAGTTACTTTTTTACCCTTTTCTCTCTCTTGATTGTTGGGATTATTATTGAAGTTGGTGATAGGAAACTGCAGTAGTAATCGTGATACCTACCGCATAAAAACACAACAGCCTCATCACTTCTAATGTCTCAAATATCTAGATGATCATCTTCATCTTGCTCGAGATAGAAAATTGAGATCAGCAGCAAAAGAAAGAGGAGAAAATAAAATAACACTCAATCAAGATCGCTGCACGTAGAAGATGCCGAATTGATCATCAACACAGAACCGCACTAAGAGACATTGTGATGATGATGCCTTAATAATAAAGAGAAATAAATATAAAAAAGTGGTGCAACAATGAAAATAGTGTTTTGATGAAAGAATGAGAGCAGCCATCAGCCAAACTAATATTATATGCTACCAGAGATGAGCGTAATGTAGAATTTCGATCACGAATAGAGATGATAAATGTTTTCCGATAGAATGACTAGGGTTTGGGGTGATTTGAGAAATGGAATCAAAGCTAAAGCCATTAGAAAGTAAAACATAACAACTTATTTGAAAACAAATATAAATAGATACAAGAGAATTAGATATTTTTAATAATCGAAATTAAAAATATGTTCTAATTTAGTTTCAAATTGATTTATGCAAGATTTTTTTTGTCAAGCCGTCTTTAGGTAATTGACAAATGTATTCGACAACCCATGGCCATGTCATGCGCGTTCATATTTTAGTAAGCATTTTATAGCTTAAAATTTCTACAAATATTTCTCCTGCATACCTATGCTTTATTAATAACATTACTCCCGTATGGTGACGAATACGTGACAAAAACAATGACTGAATACATTACCTCTGTTTTTTAAAGAAATCATGCGTTCACATTTGATGAGTTAATTTAAAACGGTGGCATGAAGTACAGAATAAATAAAATCTCGTCTCTTTCTCTCTCTCTCTCTCTCTCTCACTTCCCATATCACAGCTAAACAAGTCCCTCAAAAAATTATTTGTGTCCTCTATCTCCATTCTTCTTTCTCGTCAACTTTTGTCACTCATTATCGCATAATATCCTTTACTTAAGCTTCATGTACAATGATAATCATGATATGATTTTGATGTTTATGCATTTTTATTATTCCTCACATCATCATCAAACCCTACTCTTCGTCTCTGTCTGATAACTCAGGTGAAATCTAGTTTTCATCTCTCTTCGCTTCACTAAAATATTTATGGTGATCTGTACTTCTTTACCTTTTTGATTACAGTTTACAACCACACATGTTTCACCAGTTCATGTTCATATTCCATTCATCCACCTTAAAATCGTCATCAAGACAGCTCACCGAAAAAACTCATGTCATGTAACTTATTATACTCAGCCACTCTCTTCTAGGCTTTTGTTGCTTTTTAGCATAAAATATTTCATCTACATTACATGCTCATGATGAACCATTGTATTAGTCAAAATAATTATCATGATATAGCAATAACAATAATTAGCCATGTTCTCAGTCGTACTATTATAAGTCATCAAGAAAAACAATAAAAATTCTACTTGCAGCTATCATCCTTTTTCATCATTATACCTTATTTTTCTTTCTTTTTTGTATTTTTATACCACTCACATGAATTCATTAAATCGTGTGATTACTACTACCACTCACTACACCATACACACAAAAAAACATTAATGTTTTTTATAATTTTTTATATGTTGTTTTAGCCTCCTGCCTACCATCATCCCAGCTCTTGAAACGATCATGTTGACCATCATCATTTATTAACCATTCAACATCATTCCAAACCTGGTTCATTTCACATCATGTCCCATAATAATCATCCCCAACCCCATGCACACGAAATGATTGTTGTGTTTTTGTGTTTATTCGTCTTTACATGCCAACCTACCAACAACCTGATGTACAAATGTTATACAAGTGTAATACTAATCATCCTCATCATGATCCTCATCAACATTGTCATGTGTATTATTATTATTATTGCTACTCTTATTGCTTTTATGTTTTGTCTTGTCCTCTTCTAATTCTTCTTCATCTCGTCTTACTTGGAGAATATATGAGCCTTTCAGCCACTTTTTGTTCAGCCTTTCTTCAAGTCAAGTCAAGCCATCAACATCATCATGGCATGGTTGCTGCTGTTTCATCTCATCTCTCTTAAAGTTGTCGTCTACCTTTTCACTAAAACGCACAACTCACACAAGTCATGAGGTTGAGACAAGAGAGAAGAGACGACGTTGAAAGTTAAGAGAGAGAAGAGAGGAGGATGATTATTATGTGACATGAATTATGTCAATGTTCACGGATTCCTGAGACATCAACGCAACCCAAGCAGGCAGGCAGGTTGAAGAAAGAGTTAAAGTAACAAACAACAACTCTACTGCTGATGCTGCTGTGTGAAGTGATGGTAAAGCCAAAAGCAAGTAAAATTGTTTTTGTCTGCCTGCTTGGATTTTGTTGCTAGATGGATGGATATATGCTTCTTTACTACTTGATGGTCGTTGTTTTTAATTCCCTCATGAATTACCCTTTCTTCATCTCATCTCTTCTTTCTCTCTCTCTCTCGCTCTCGTCAGTCAAGCAGGAAGGAGGAGAGGAAAACTGACTGCTTGCTTTATTGCTTCTAGAACTACTTCTTCTTGATGCACGACGACAAAGTCAGCAGCAGGTGAGGAGAAGGCTGAAGGAAGAAGATGAAAGCGATGCGATGTTTTTAGAGAAATTAAGCATAAAAAGTAAGAAAGGGGCAGAGTGAGCTCAACTCAGGTAACAAATATTATCACGGCATGACAGGTGCACATAGTCACAAAAGACATTATTTAATGCATCTAATCTAGGCACGTACTCATCATCACCGTCGTTTTGACTTTTTCGAGAGAAAAGTGCTCAGATTATTATTATGGAAATGGATGAAATGAAGTTCAAATGAATATACATGTATATAATTTTGTTTAAACCTTATAACGAAAAAACAAAACTTCTCGTATAATTTTTAATGAGGTCTTTATTATTATTATTCGTGTTTTTTTTAGTTGTAGTGTATGGGCTTCCGTATCTGCCCACTACTTGATGATGATATGATCATAAAACATGACAAAAATGCAACATAATATTTCCCTCCCATCGCGCCATTAACATACCATTGTGCCTAATGCCTATTAAAGCAGGTAAAAATACATTGCATTAGCATTTAGGGAACAAATGCAACCAGTAGAATTGTGTCGAGTGCTGTATAGATATTCGATGAACCAATTTCGTACAGACAAATACACCAACTAAACAGACCTACTTTTTTGGTGTCTTTTGGCATTGGCATAGATAAATATACTTACACAGCTCCTCGACACTCTCACCAGCCCAGCTTTTCTTCCAAAGAAAAAAAAAATAAAGAAGAAAAAAGGCCTTTTGGTAAAAAAGGAGAGGATCCCATTATAGCATATTTATATAATGTACATTACATAAGATATAATAATAGCACACATGGTTGAGCTATATGTCGAAAACATATGCAAAGCCGGTATATTTAATAGTCAATGGAGTAGTAGTAGTAATGGTGGTGGTGGTGATGATAGTGAAAAGCTCGTGTTGCTGGTTTTTTGGTTTGCGTTTGGGCTCCTTTCATACCAGACCAAGAGCAGTAGTGAGTGAACACACCAAAAGAGAAACCAGCAGCATTAGCATTACAAACCAACCACTGACACGAGACTCAAAGAGAAAAAGCTCTTTCTCCTCTTACACAACTGAAGTATATAGATGAAAATTATATAAAACAGTTTTCCCCTTTTATATACCGAGTTGTATATACGCAACAGAACCATTTTTATCCACTTCGTCTTCCTTTTTTATTTTTTTATTCTTTGCCATTCACTAAGTTTTTTTCAGTGGAGGACTGAGCACATGAACGAACGCACATAAGAATGAGCTTTCCTTTTTTACATTTGTTCAGTAAGTACATAATGCACTTGCATAGGTATAGATAAAATATTCTTCTGAATTTCATATAGAAATCGAATCAACAAAACAGCACCAACAAAAGTATCATGAATAACTTAAGTTGTTGTTGTTGCTTACAAAAACATTGTGTAACTTTTACTGTTTTGTATTGTATTTATTGTATATGTAACTTTTTGCCCTTTTGCTTCTGCTTGTGGATGATACTACTTTT
Source organism: Entomobrya nivalis (assembly GCA_034695485.1). Taxonomy (NCBI): domain Eukaryota; kingdom Metazoa; phylum Arthropoda; class Collembola; order Entomobryomorpha; family Entomobryidae; genus Entomobrya; species Entomobrya nivalis. The sequence goes on along the minus strand of JAQFZH010003318.1, from coordinate 1,813 downwards.
AGCCACTTAACAACTGAACTCCCGAACTTTGCGTTTTGTTTCTCTTTGTGTAGGTGGGAATATTTATCCTAGTCTAGTTTTCTCGTGCTAAAATGTCTGCTGACTGTCTGTTTTCATCGGATAATGTAATGTGGAGAATTGAAAGAGGCACATGTCTATGGAAAAGAGGCGATACGGATATTCATGTAAAATACCTGGCTTATATTCTTTCTTCCAGACTTCGAAAGGGTTTAGAGCATGTATCGTTTTGGGGTTTACTACTTCTTGCACAGCGTACATTACTATTCCACGTGTATTCGTTCATTCATACTTCTTTCATTGAATCTAACAGCCCATGCATGCCATGTGAGTTGAGTTCTAGTATATGTGTGTGTACATGTGTGAGTCTCTTTTGGGAAGAAGAGCTGACTTGACTTGGTAGAAGTGGCGGTGGTATGTTGTATCCTCTCGTCTCTCTACTATCATCATGTCATGCCATGCCCTCAACACTTTTACTACTACCATACCATCACTACTACGATGTCGACGACGTCAAAACTACAAACCTACAACAAGGCTCCACACACATACACAACTCACTCACTCGACCCATTCTTCATTCATTCATTCATCTTTCAACTAGTAGCATAGAAAAGCTCGAGCTTGTCGAGAGAAGAATCATGTGTGTGTATATTTATAAGCTTGCATGTGTTATAATATATGCAATGAGAGACCGAGGAAAAAAGGATACCAAAATACAAGATGATGAGATGAAAAGGAAAGGAAGAACGAGGAAACTCAACTTGTCTTCTTTCAGGAAAAGGAGAAACGATGATGGGGAAAATATCCTATTTTGGTAGCGGGTTTCTTTACATGATGATCATGAAGATTTTCTTTGGTATGCTGAATAAGTAAGCATAATGAAAATCCAGTGATGACGGGAAGGCACAGAGAAACTTGCTCGTGTTTCAATGGATGCAAAGGAGAGAAACCTGCCAAGTCCCGAAACGGAATCAGAGATTGTTGGACTGCTGTCTATATGCTAAGTTTTTTGAGGACGAAAGAATACTTTACGACCGGGGTGAAGTGAGACAGGTACTTGTAATTATGATGATCTCTGGTCAAGTGCCAAACGAGTGTACTTTGTGGCATGTGTGTAGCAATAACAATTTTGGCAGATATTTCTCCTCTTATCATAATCGGCAATTGTACTAAAACTAAGATCATGTATCATCTTAGTCATTATCATGATCTTTTCATGTTACCATATAATAGGTTTTTATGGGATTTTCAGTGATTGCTACATAATATGCATGGTTTCTACCTGGTTTGCATGTAAAGTAGTAATCACCATCAAAACATGGTGAGTAGTGAATAGTTTGCTGTTGCCGTCGTCATCTTCGTCATTTTCATCATCGCCATCATTCTCTTATGAAAAGAGGATGAAGAAAACAGCAGAGAGGTTGTTCTTGTTTAGCTGTTGTTATTGCTGAAGGAGTTGAACTTGAAGATATATGAAGGGGTGAAGATTTATGGGAGATGTTGATTAACAATTTAGGATTCATTCCAAAAACAAAATTCTTTTCTTTTTCCACCAGCACAATGGATTAGTGTAGTTGCGCATGCACATTCTAGCATGTGTAGTTTACACACATCATCATCAGGATGGCTATCATAATAATCATAATAGTATAATGATCATGGTCCTACATGTCATGTGTATATGTACATACGTATGGTCAAGTAGCAAAAATATAAAAAGATGGAATGAGCTGTGTGGTGATGATATAATAAATTTGCATATAGCTTGACTCAACTTTATATGCCAATATAT
>JAQFZH010003317.1:0-14094 GCA_034695485.1 Entomobrya nivalis | reverse complement strand
CTTGGGATTGAATTTCAGACCCGGGGGTCAAACTTGACCGTAGATATGGGGGTCACAAGGTCACATACATTTTAAATGGCAATTTTTTTTACTGTCGATTCTAACATACATACATACATGAACGTACAAAAGCGTACTTAAACGTACATGTTCGCTCATATACATCACATCTTTCGCCGCAATCGGTAGTTACATATCAGAATTTTACATTCTTCTCGTTTTTCATTTGATGCGCTCTTCTTAAAGGACATTGTTCGTTGGTACGTTCACAATCACAAGTCATGAGGATAAAATAGACTCTTTTGCCTGTCAATATTTGTATTATGTATACAATGTGGCCTTCGATTTTGTTTTAAAAGGTAACATAACAGTTGGCATTGACGCACAAACACAAGGTCATACCATATACACCAGCCTTACCGAAAGCATTGACATTACATGCATAAGTCACTGCGGAAGACAGGTTACATCGAGACAGCAAACTGCATCCTTTCCTTTCGTGATGATATCACGAGTCGTTTCATTTTCCCTATAAAACAAACATATGTACTAACTTCCCACAAAATAGTCTTTTGTTGTAATAAAAATACTTAGTTTGTTGTAAAGTTTTCCCTGTATAAAATAGTATCATGTAACTTATTCCAAAATTACAGTGTAAGCACGCGAAATGTTGTTTATGTGTATAGTGAGTATGCATTTCTCGACTGGAAAAGAAGAAATCAAAGTATTATAAGATGTTCTCTGGCGCGTAATAATAATAAACAAGATGATACACACATATATTATGTTTATCTTTTACTTCTATAGATGTTCTTTGAAAAACGAAGCGTCTCAATTTTTTCTAGTGGAGACGTTACGCAGCGAGAGTGGGTTCTTGTAAATGCTACGACGGAGAAATTTATGTGTAACATTTCAAACAAGAAGTTGAAAAGAGTCAGCGTGAGATCCTTGATCCAAAAGTTCTTACAAGGGATACTTTTCTCTTGACATTTGGTAGTATATTGTCAACAACTCCATAATAGATTCAAAAATGTGATACGCTCAAGGAAATCTTGGAATTATGAAAAATGTACAAGTTTTCCTTTTTCTTCTCCTTTTTACTAGAGGAAAACAAATATAGATGAATAATGTAAGTGTTAAATGTAGACAGTCTATTTGTACTTTTCTTGAATATTCTATGTAGATTGTACCTCATTTTCATGAGAAGTAGCGTGATAAAATTGGAGGGGAAAGGTGATGAAATCCAGAGATTTACTAAACATTGATCCTTACTTGAGCGCTTTTGAAAATGTATGTTAATTTTAAACGTTTAATGCTTCTAGCTTACAGGTTCAATGATATGAGGCGTACAATAGAGCATTGAAAAATAGTGCAGTGCAGTAGTCAAAGAAAGACATGGTTAGGATATAAGTAGACTTGACGCAACATTGAATTGGTTAAAGTGCATTTTCCCCAACCCCAGACACAAAACTTGTACATTACCAGATTGCCTATTGTCGACAAAATAACGTAAACTCTCTAACGAACCGTGGAAAATCCGATTTTACTCACTTCTTGTTCAAAAAAGATATAATGTTACGCAATATGTACATGTAGAAAAATATACAAGTGCAAATGTTACATATGTAGTAAATCTTAGTCCAAAGAAAATGCATTATACTCTTATTCGTAAGAAAAGGATCTAGCAACCTTCAATTTTAATGCTCTATTTGAAAAATCCTCGTGGCATTGTGTAAGTACCATTGTGAGTATGGTAAGCCCAAAAGGTGAAATAATCTGAAAATTGAAAAATAATTGTATGGACTACGAATCCTAATGCCCTTAAAGAAGACCGTCAAATCGTCCGATTGTCAAACCAAGGAAGGGAACGCGGTTCCCTAATTATATAATCAGATTATAGGAAGGAAGCGGATAAAGGTTGATGTTGTTTCTTTAAGTCTTCAGGTGTGAAATGTCAGAATAAGAACATGACACAGGTAAATTTACGCAGGAACTATTGTCACCCTTAGGGTCCAATTATTGTAATGATTATGACGGATTTAAGTACAAAATATCGACTAAAGCCAACAATAATTTCATATCAGTAAAGCTCAAAATTATGTGTCAAATATAATTTTTTATCATGGATAATACATATTCATATGTTCAAAGAACCGGGGATGCATGATGAAGATTTAAACTACCTGCCTCATTCCAGCCACAACCGCCCACTAATAAATTGTTTCTCCTAACAAGGTATGCTGATCTTACTAATCAAATGCAATATTCTTGCTATGCAGCATATCAAAACGGCAGCTCAAACAAGTAAAAAGAAACTTGTTATTGTGCTGCTGAATCGGTAGAAACTGATATGTAATAATGTTTGTGTGAAGCAATTACAATGTGTATATTTCACAAATGTGCTGAAAGGCAATTTCTAAACAAAACTTGATGCGAAAATCGACAAGACATGAAAAATAGTTATTATCATACTTCATAATAAAAAATTAGAAAAATAAAAAATGTATATAAACCAAAAGTATTCCTAAATAGCAGTCCGAAAAGTGAATACAAAGAAATATAAATGTGTGTAGGCCAGTCCAATGCAAGTGAAAAAGATATTTCAGGTGTAGGATTCTTGGTTTCATTCTCAACAAAAGAATAAGTCATTGCTGCAAGGAGGGAGCAACAAGTAAAGAAGAAAAAAGTGCACAACGAAAAACAATTCTCATCTTTGTATATTTTTTCCTTTCCACTGCTGCAACCTGCTTTTGTGTAATATAAGATTGTTCACCACGGATGGTCTCCAATACTTGTAAAAGTTAACTAGACATTCATCTTAAAAGCAAGACGAGTTCACCACGGCACGCCCTAATGCAGTTTCCCTAACTAGTTAAATAAACTTGTCAAAATTATATATTAGAAAAAAGAGCGAGAGAAGTGAGGAGTCCGAAGAAAATTCAAAGGTGAACCCTGGGGCAGGCTTCGACCGTGGTTGTGTGGTTTAACAAGAAAAAACAGAAACAACCTTTCTTCTTCATAAAAAAGCAACATTCATGTATCATTGTGTAGGACTGGTGGTGGTTGAGATGGTGTGGATGGTGGTGGGTTTGGGATGCTGCTGCTCAACCTGAAAATAAAATGCTACACAAATAAGAGTATTATTTTGTTATATTATATTACGCAGTTCTCAAGTCGGATAGAGCCATAATGTAAATAGAATGAAATGTATTTTTGAATTTAAATAAGTGTACATTCATGATCCTTGCCTTTTTATGCCTGTAAAATACTTTCGTCTTCATCTCACAGCCAGCCAGTCAGCGAAGCCGCAGTAAAAATGAACCTTACTTAACTTCACTTGTGTCCATGTCTGATATTCTAAGTTACAAAATTACACTTATTGTCAAGTACTTCTCTATGGGTTATTGTACGTGCAAGTAAGACATAAAATGAAGGAGAGGAATATATTATACATTCACTGGTCCTGTACAAATGAAATTTATTGTAGCAACTAACATACCACTATCACGTAATTTGAGCAAATAAAAATGTGTGACTATGTCTGTCATATAATTTTTTTGGTGGTGGTGTAAATATAAAAAAGTTAGTGGGAAGGGAAAAGAGTAGGTTTTTTTAGTAAAATTACTTTTTATTGCATCGTCCCAAACAAAGTATATTATACGGTGAACCTACACACTCAAAACATCCTTTGTTGTATCATTATTTATATAGTGACTTTGTATGCAGCAATTTAAAGCTTGTTAACTTTTACGCATACCTATTTTGTTGTACTTTTCGTTTTTCAACTGATTACCATTATTTGGGATTGTGGGTCTTGGGATGTTCTAGGTCCATTTTCTATAATCATCTAATCTGAATTGAACCACGGAGCACGGAGCTAATGTTGCAAACGTCTACTATCATTACCTCTTCCAATATACAAACCAGAAGCTGTAATATAATTTTGTTAAGTAAACAGAAAAAGAAAAAATGATTTTTTTATCCTTGTTTACAACTCAGGAGGTTTTACATCTAAAGTTATTTCGGGTTGAAGGGTTGAGTGAATGGGAAGGGATGATGGTTTCATGGCAGAGTTCTAAAATACATTATAAAAAGTTAACTACTATCGTTAAAGAATATTACTCAAATTTTAACCTGTTGATGTAGTCATTTTAAAATGTATAAATACACGTATTTATTCCATTTCTCATGGGCCCTCCTCTTTCTTTCTTCTTTTTTTATGAATCTTTGTGAAAAGCTCAATGGGTCTTAAGAAAAGGCCCTTATCATGGAAAAAATACGTATTTGCCTTTCCAACTTATTGCGTGAGTTGTTTCCTGACATGATCGCGTCATCTGTGTACTTTAAAGGTTTTAAAGTAAAGTAATTTAGTATAAAATGAAAATCTACGTACAATAGAAAATATGCATTTTCTACTGGCATATTACATAATAGCATCTCAAGAAAAATATTATGTTGGTGTTGTGTTATGATTTATCATTATACAAAATCCTACCAACAGAGTGACAGGCACACATTCAGAAAGATGCCTGCTGTTTTGTCGTAACCCTTTGATGCAAAGTCAAATTGTGTGCCAGCAACTTCACAAACTGAGATCTCAATCTTTACATTTCGTTTTTCTCTTTTTTTTACTTTAAGATTAGCTGCTGTGAAACTGACTGAACAAGAGCAACTTTTTGACCAACTTCATTTATTTTTGCCGGCTTAGCTGAGGTCTGTTTTTTTTGATAGCTTTGCTCGGACAATATATGTGTGTGCTTTCTTCTGTAATTGTTTGTGGTATGGTGTGAGTTGTATGGTTAGTATAGTTTAGACAAAACGTCTTCCTGCTCTGCTTGCTAGCATGTTCCTCATTCTTTTCATGGTCATGCAATGGAAAATAAATTATTGTGTGGGTACTGGGTACACAAACTGTAAGCAAGTAAAATGACTACACTGAAGACAAGGAGCTGAAGCGAAAGCAAGAGAGAAGACAAAGTGACAGTGTAGCTCCCATGGATAAGTGCGACTGCTGCGACTTCATCGATAAAACTGTCAGGCGTTTGAACAAGTTGTCGTATTTTTTCTTCCAACTTTCATTGGTCTGGTCATCACTTTTTAGCCGTTTTGATGATGATGCTTCTGCTTGCCTTTACACTTTTACTTGTTTCGAAGCACACGTACGCTTTTTACACGCATCCTTACACTGCACTGCACTGAAGTGTAGCAGTTTGACTCACTCACACTCTTTCTCTCGCTGTAATAGTTGTCCCCATCATCATCCTCAAAGTTTTATGTACATACATAACTAACCAAAAATAACTACTCCGAGTGACTTTTTAGACAGGGAAACTCCTCAGAGTCACCATTTAAATGACTTTCTTGTTGTGGGGATACGCTTTAAGTTCAAAATTACGGCTACCGGAGGACATACAATTTCATGTTGACTAGCACTCACAATGCTCATGAGTGACAACTTTACTTGATGATCATGACGATGGCTTCACAATGCCTTTAAAAAAGGGACATCAAAAGCAAAAAATATATAATCGTGGTTTCTGTGAAACGGGAACTAGTATGGTTTCCCTTCTATTTAGACATGTTATTTTCATTACACAGTAAATGTCATATAGCCATAAAATATGTATATCTACGTCCGAGTTTCATCTGTAAAAGCACAAAGTCTGCACTTTCAAGCATTTTAGATGAAAACAAAAATCTAAAAAGCATCGCGGTTTAGTAGCACATCTTTTTTAGCGACCATATCATGTTGATTGCCACCAAGTGCGACTTATAACAGAGATAACAACTCCCTTGAAATTGAAGTATGGCTTGGACATACTACCCGACATTTGCATACTCAAATCATATATTATACTTTAAAATCCGTTGAAGACCGAAGATGATACAAGATACAACCAAGATGAAAAGCACGGGCTTGCTCGCTCTGCATGCAATCGCATGTGATGAGAATATTTTTGGTTGATAAGAAGGGCCAAGTAAACGTTTCTTCGTTCCCAAGAATAATGAACTTCAAACAAACCAAATAACTATACATAACAATAACACACTATTAAATCATATACCAGAATAAAAGAGGATTTTGTTTGTATAATACATTGCCATAATTTTCATGATCGTCTCTGCTTTGGACTGAAGTGAGTGATTGAATCGTCTGGTCGTGGTGTTATCGATCCTGCTATCCGTGAATAAGCTAAAGCTTAATAGTCAACTGGTTGTTGTACAGAATATAAATTGGGACTGTTTTTGGTGGATTGAAGAAAGGCTGTGAGCAACCTTATTAAATGCTTGGAGTTGGAGACACATGGTAAAACTTGACAGAATAGAAATATACTGTGAATAAAATATTAGTTTACAAGTGGACACTAACACGCAAACAACATGTTGTGTTGTGCTAATCTCCTAATCTTTTTGCATGCCATGTCATTTGTCTCTTGTCCTCTTATCTGTCAAGAGTTGTGCTAGTATGCACGTCGTACGAAGTACTTTTTAGCTAGAGGAAAGAAATATGACAAATGTGCCTAATCAAATGCACGAGGAGCACATATATTTTGAATGAAAGAAGCCCCCTATGCACAGCGTCACGGCATCTTAAATTGATGCTTGAACTTGATACCATCGCGCATCGGTCATGCTATATCACACGATTCCTTACTACTGACATCAATACAAATGACACCATAAAATAATAATAAGCAAGAATCCTTACTATTTTCTTTGTCTTAGCGAAGATTTGGATGTGTGTTGAGCATACTTGTTCCTAGAGTTCTTCACTAGATGCAATGCTTGCGTAAAATATGAATTTGTGAGGACATTCGATAAAAAAGTACTGTCTGATAAAAATATATAATGTAGAAATGCGCTGCATGGTCGTTTATCGTAAGAAAAATACAATCATATGCATAACATGCTTTTATCTTGCAAGAAATTTTCTTGCTGGTTCTATCTTCCTGTTTCAAGTCGACCCGAACGATAGTCAGATAATTCAAAACATTTCGATATTTTAGCAAGAAAAGTTTTTCCAACATATTTTGACCATATTATAAACACAAACACATTGCATTGCTGTCTATCAAATTTCCAACGGTGGTTTCAGTAAATCTAAATGTGTCTAGTATCTAGTCCCCAATTTGTTCAAGTCTGAACACTTACAAGCATGTAGAATTTTATTTTTAAACTATGAAAGCTCAACTTGAGGCTACTTTGTATGGATGAGATGTTAACGGAGATGGTGAAAATGTGGAAAGAAAATGCATACAAATTGCCGTCAAGCCAGAAGTTAGAGAGTGGTAGTGGTCCTGTTTATTTTTTATACTGCTGCTGAATGATAACATTCCACTGTAACCCTTTTGTAACTGAAACATCATTATTTTCCTAACCATTTCACATAACATATTTTTACACCCAAGTGAAACGTATATAAATATACTAATGGGATAAATATAATTTATAACCACGAAAATAATCATCGTAGTTTCACATTTAAATATAATGTTCGGCTCGGTTGGTGGACCTATACAAAATATATTCTTTTAATAGTATAATCATCCTATCCAAGAAAATTTGTCTGGCGGTGTTTGACGAGATGAGAGTTTCCCTTTTACCCTTTTATTTGAGTGTAAGTGATCAACACAAGATTCATGATAGAAAAGTTTCAGTTGCATTTTAAATGTGTACATAATACCACTTAAATACACGTAAAATGCGTAGAATGTAAATACGCCTTTTCTACAGTTCACCTACGGGCTAGAATCCTTAAAATTGAAAATACGTAATAATGGGCGATGCAAATGAAACAGTAAATGAATTGAAAGTACTCATACGTATTGCTAGAACAAACAAAAAAAGAAGAAAAAACTCGTCATGAAATTTTCTAAACAAGACTGAAATACGATATTTCTTTTTCGTGTGTACCAGCTTGTTAACGTTCCATGAACTAAAAATCATGGAAAGTTTTCATTATTTCACTAACCACTTATTATCGCTAACTATGCGTATCATTTTTGTGGCTCGTACCTGGCCTGGCCTCACCACTTCTCAAATAACATTGCGCTATTACCTCATTCAAGCCTATTAAATAAACTGTGTAGTAATAATAAAGATTATATTTTTGCGTTGTTGCATGAAATGGGCAATATTATTAAAAAGTAGCTAAATACATATGTCATGCAGTAGCTATATAGAAGATTACTTTACTGTTCGGTGGAAAATTAAAGTTGATACTTTTTGCGCAAGCTATAAATATATACATTCATTTCATAGTGCGCGTAGCTAATAGGGTACACTATCACGAATTCAGAGAGTATTTTTCTCAAAAGTGTGTTTAGTTTGCATGCACGTCCAATGAAAGTAAGTTTTTAAACATGCAAGAGAGGAATTATAAAGTAATGTAATGCATTTATGTTCTGTACTGAAAAGTCTGACACAGATATAACAAACCATTTAGCTCTCTAACCTGTACCGGAACTTCAGGTTACTGCTGCATTGTGTGATGGTGCTACAACCAGCGACTTAAAGCATTTTTTAAAAGTTGTACATAAACTTGGCGAAAGTTATTAAGAATGCATGCCAGCAGCTCGTCTCTAAATCTTCTCCCGGGTTCCATAGAGCACAAGCCCACACCCACCCTTTACCCATATACCATTTATGATCAAAAACATTGTCGTGCCGAGCTTAGTGGTGGTAAAAGTTGTGACATTCGATACCGTGTAGGTTATGCAATAAAATAGCTTCATATATGACCAGTTAATATTGTTGCGGGGTAATGAACTCTTTTTAAAAGTGCCTTTTTGCACCTTCGTTGTCCCAAAGCCTTTAAAACACTCTTGAATTTCCTTCAAACCATCAACATTTATACTCTTACCTACTTGATGACTGGATGTTTATAAATGTATGGTCCTTTATAATGTATTCACCTATGGCATCGCAAATAAATGGGCGCAACGAGACAGGAGTTTTTGATCGGAACCGCCTTTCCCATCGATATTCCTGAGCATCGTAAGAGCATTTATATTTTAAGCACTTCACAATTTTCATCGAAAGCCAAAAACAAGTTTTCCGCAGTTCATACTTACACAGTACACACTTTTTCCTTTATAAGTGGGAGGAAAAGTATCCCTGAATAATTCAAAACACTTCTATATTCCAGGCGGGCAGGTAGCCGGTAATAAGTTAAAAATGTTAAGTCGATGGACACCATATATTTGCTATACATGTTATACGCGGATTATACCTATCTATCACGTAGTTACGCAGTTAGGTTTTTTTCATGGCAGAACTTGGAAAAGTTTGTGTTCTCTCTAGTGAGCAAAACATATCTTAATAAATAGAACATGATACAGCCCGGGAACATAATATGTGTACGGTGCACATGGAACAAGTACAGACGTAAAGCTAATAAATACATTTTTACTCCATAAAATAAGAAGGTTCTTTCTCGTTGTGTAATATTATTACCATTTCTTCTTCCAGCAGCGGTAATTTAGGCATCCAATATTATTGTAGATATATAAGTGTTAAGACCTACCGGATAGATAGTGGATTAGAGATAATATTATAACGTGTGGCAAACATTCCATCTTTTCCCTCTATTCTCTGTGTTTACCTTTCCGTACTTACGTCTCAGCTATTAATTTATGAATGCCTCTCGTTGTCTACCTGTGCGCTAAGTTTGTATACCGCAGGGCGTATTTCATTTACTGCTCTTTACCCATCGAGACTTCAAGATGGATATTTTCTTAAAATAAAAAATGTTTTGTTATTTTCGCCCTCTCTCTAAGAAGTCATTTAAAATGCGGAGCGAAAAGTTAACTATAACATTTCCAACGGCCATATATATATTCCGTGATGCCTTCCATTTCTAGCACGTCGTTTTTTTGTCATGCAACTCGCTATGTGGCAGAAAATGTAGTCATTTATTTACAGCATTTACAAACTTGCCAAGTCTTCTTATGCTTGGCTTGGGTATACGTGGACAGCTAGTGCTGCACCAGTGCTTATAGTTCTCTGAGACTGGGAATTGCTAAATTATTACTGTATTGTTTCTCCATCATGTCTGCCTTCTTTTCCTCAACTCATTTTCCATTGGAAAATGTCTCGGAGAGAAAACAGTCAACTCTGTTGGCAAGTGACTTTTGCTGCTAGATACACGTAAACACGGCACGGGTAAAATGAGATGATAATAACACGTAATGTACAATAATCAAAACCAAAATCGCTCACGCTCTTTGCAAAAGACAAGGAAAGTGAGAAGCAGAGAATAATGTGAAATGATGTGTTTGTGTAAAATCACAGAGGGGATGAATAAAAAGATAGATGGAAAGGCTTTTAAGACGTGATGGGCTGTATTACTACAATAGCACATTTAACAAACATACGGCGAAAAGCTTCGCAATATTGCTGGGGTAGTGGATGAAATGAAAGTTAGACAGGAAGAAGCTGTCTCATGTCTCTTTTTGGAAGATGCTCTTTCTCTCTCTCTCTCTCTCTGTCTGTATGCGTGTGGATTACCATGTACAATAGGTAATATGTCTAACTACTTACTCAACTACGGTTATATAGTTACGCGCAATTCTTTTTCCTTTCTTCCTGTAAAGTGAACCCTCTTGCACTATTAACTCCCGTTGTTCGCTTGGATTTTCAACTTGAATCTGTCTTTTAAGTTTCCTTTTCGTATATTTATTTTTGCAGTGTTGTGGGTGCATTATTCTTTGCGATGATCTAGCCTTATGGACGTAGTATATATGTGGACCATGCAACAAAATTTTATAGACTAGTATATATTCTTTCGATGTAAATGCTCTTGTAAGTACATCTTTCAAAGTGAAAGCAAAGCACGCCCAATGGGCATAAGTTGAATTTTATTGAGTTAAATGGTACTTTGGAGGATTTCCAAATAACAAAAGGCGATCCAAAGTGACTTGCCTGCTGCATCGTGTAGTATCACCGCTATTGCTCCTTCTTTCTCTACGACTGTCGAGGAAATGCCCGGAAGCTGAAAGAAATAGATTTAGTGGTAGTGTGTCTTCATCTTCTTTCGTTTTTGCTGTGTAGAGAGATGTGGATGTTGAGGTATAACCCACTCTCTTTCTCTCGCTTGAACAATATCATTTTATGTTCTTTGGCGTGTTAGAAAAGAAGCAATTTATATCAAATGTAAAGAATATTATAGTATAATGCATTGTTCTGTGTCCTCCTACATGTCCGTTGAGATGTAGTGTATTCCACTGGGCCTTATTAATCAATTCCATGCTTCCACGTATCATTTTAAATGTCGGAAACGTTGAGCTTTATCATCTGCTGGACACAGGGCTGTTTGTATCTTTGTCTTGTCGTTGACAGGGATAATAGTCCTCTTGAAAATGTATTCTGGTCGTTCGAAATAATGAAGACTAAAAGTGAATGAAGCAAAAGCTATTGAAATGATGAATAATAGTGGAATGTGGATTGTATAAACTAGAATTCTATGAAGCAAATCTAAATGCATGAACTTAATATAACACCATACTACTATAGTTCATCCTCTTTGAAATATATATTCCAGAAAGTGTAGAAACGGTTTTTTTTGTTCAAGTGGACAGAATGAGATTGAGATCGTAAGCTGTACAATAGTTATGTAGCCGTTTTATTGTATTGATAAAACATTTGTTTTTGGCACAAAAACCGTATTCCATAACTTTGAATAATCCAATGTAGAAAATTATGTGACACTTGAAATGTCCTGAACTATAGTTATGAGTCGACTGGGACATCCATACACCACTTCAGTAAAAACCGATGGGTACTTGATAAAAAATTCTTTTCATGTTGGAACGAGGGAAAGGTTACCATATTTTTTTTCAAAACAGCATGCAAAACGACATGCCAAAGTCCCAAAAAATCCACTTGACTTACTCGGCAACTGTTCAAAGGTTAGATAAGCGATTTTTTCGTACTCAAATCCCGTATTCCACTCCTCACACATCGAATGTACAAAAAGGGCTTCTTGAGGACAATGCAATGTAACATTACAAACAATGTGACCGTGTGAGTCATTCCCTATTGAAAACAATTGAACTTCGATCGACTTGTGAGTTTTATATTCGTCCACGGGGACAAATACCCAAGATCACATACGGCTCTGCGACATACAATACTCAGCCATCATTATTCTTCTCGAATGATATAGTTTTTTTTACTATACTGATTGCCAGTTCCACATAAATGATTGTTATGCAACTGCCTCATTGCGTACTTCTACTTTTGTTTAAGTGGAACAAAGAATAAAATGGGTCGGAGAGAATGGACTTTGAGAGATGTAGTGAAGCAAACTGCTGGACTTGGACCGGCCGTGTTTTTTCGTGATGTGTACTTTCATGCCATTTTTGTTAAAGATGTCTACTAAAACTTTAGTAGATGCACTTTACTTTACACTGTAATCATGCCACAAAAGCGTGTAAAAATGGACTTTGGAAATATGGAACACAATGCCATAAATCTACAAGAACATAGTCACGGTAAATAATGATGTTAGATCAAGTTGACAGTTCAGCATTTTTGTGTATGCTGGAGGGCTGATACACAGGGGGCCTTCTAATAATTATCTTCCATTGGAAATCACTCGAGCGATTTTTTCTCCCTTCACGCCTTCCCTTCTGAAGTATGACAATGGCGTAACCTAATGAATAAAGAAACGCACTGCAGAGTGTGGACTAAGTTATAATTTAGTATATCTAGTTATCTTGACAATTCTCCGTATTATCGTAATTTTCTTGGTCATGTACGTATTGTATGTAATCTTTTGCTGCAGAGAAAATAAAATATAAACGAAGCTTTCATTTCAAGTACTTTGAGAATCCGTCATTATTCTAGTTTCATCATCATTTTTGTTACATCTGCAATGACGATGTTGCAGTTGCCTCTGCACACACACACACGAGAGCAAAGTCTACAAAGAGTCCAGAAGCAGATGGAGAAGTTTGAGATTTTGTCTTTTTTGATGTCCTCAATGACAATAGCTCAGAAATAAGTTATCATTCGTTCTACCTTATTATTAAACTGCCCGTACAAAGCAAAGCCTGATGATCGTGTGCTTTTAGTTTGCTTTACAAAAATGGATAACAAGATTTGGACACTTTGTTGGTAGTTTGTTTTGATTTCTTCTTCAAAGACAACACAATGATTTTATTCAATAGAAGAAGGACGGAGGACGACTTACTGTGCGTCCATTTCATCATTTCTCAATATTAACGTCCAACCCATTAGGTTGTCTTCGTCTCCCCGTGCATTTCTTCTTACATTCTTCCTCATCACAGGAATCCAACAAAGTAAGGAAAAAAGCATACAAGAATAAGAAAGGAATCTAGGAAAATTTAAGCGAAGTTAATTTGCAGTAAAGGAAATTGGAGTTTTTCCTCGCTCACAACAGTCATCCGGTTTGGTCCTTTTCTAAAACGGGAAATAATAGAAAACTCACTAGACGTTGGTCCTTTTGCTGTCTACCCTCATCTTTATTTTCAGACTGCTTTGAAAGAAAATTGAATTCATTTACAGTAAAAAGGGAAGAAGGAAAGATGAAGTAGTTTTTGAACATTTTGTACATTTTACGATATAGCACACTGCGTGTGTGTATATAGGAAGGTATGTTGGGTATTGTGTTCTCGTTGAGCTCTCTGCTCTGCCTGCAGTTTTGTTAATATGATTGAATTGAGAAATATTTTTCTTTTAAACTCAAAATGTAATGAAAACGTTTTTCTTTGCCTGGATCCTCTTGAACTTTACCTTCAAAAAGTTGGCCCGGAGTCTTGCTGTAATTTAATATTCCCCATCTTTGAGTCATCGTTTCCTTTGTTGGGTAACATGCATATGAACACACGCACAAAGGCTGAGTTAGATAACAATACCAGCTAGTAAACACAGAATCTTTGTCAACTGCAAAGAGCTTCTGTTCTCAACTACACTTTTCTAAAATATATCTACATGTACAAGATATTATGTGCGTATCTCACTGCAGTTCTAATTCAATTCCAAAATTTAAACATTAAATTCCTTTTAAAGTAGTTTCTTCTTGTCATCTTCAAGCACAGGTAATTTTCTACAATGACAGAGCAAAGTCAG
>JAQFZH010003316.1:0-14098 GCA_034695485.1 Entomobrya nivalis | reverse complement strand
GACTGATAAGAAGTTTTCGACAGAAATCGCGTAAATAAAATACATCGTTTAAAACATTACAACGATACAATTAAGTACTCGTCTTTCAACAAATAACTTATTAAAATTTGACTTCAGATTCTGAATCTATACCTCAAACTACCCGTCCGTGCCATTTTCGAAATTTCATATTTCACACAACTGTTTGCCAAAGTAGTATTTCAGTATTTCAATCTTGAAAAACAACTTGAGATTCAGATTATATGTATGTATGTATGTATTATATATGTAAGTCCTGAAACGAAGTCTTTAGAACTCCTTAATTTTAACCATTTTTAGACCATAGGCATTATTAAACTATCTAAGACCCTTTAAATATCATGATTAGAAAGTTCCTTATATGTTTTGTGTTATCGGGGGACTACAGACGGAATACAGACAAACAGAGCATTCGTATAAAGTACTCAAACGAGTACTTAATAGCAATTTTCATAACGATAAAAAAGAAAGATGAAAATGAAGTAAAGTTAACTTATCGAAAAGCAATAAAGTTCGCATCACAATAATATTCCCTAAAACTTGCCAACGTCACTTTGCAAAAAGATATAATCAAAAAAATTACTGGAGAAGGAAGCAATTTTTGGTATGAGATATTTCCATTATTTATTACTTTTTCTTGTGATCGTCTTTTAATAACTATTGAATGAATAGAAAAATGACAATCACAATGCACATCTCGTCCTATTGACAATATTATTTGTTGTGATGATCTGAGAAGATACTAAACAAACTATGTATTATATTATACTATATATATAATTTCAAATATTCTGAATCCAGCACTTTCTAATTAGGTGTACAACCGATATTAAGTACGATATTGCATTTTAGTTTGACGTTTCTCTTGGTGACCGGCCCGTATAAACGTCTTAATTAACTTCCATCCAATCCACTACTGTAGCAATGCACTGAAGTACGCTGCTTTCATAATAGGCCAGAGAATAAATTGAAATATCAACTAGAGTCAAAGCTAGGATTTACGCTATATATATAGATTTAGACATAATACATACATATACATAATACATAGGTCAATTGAAGTTATTCATTCTTATCCATTAAGCACTCTGACCAACCGGAAAGAATAAAGTTGTTGCGTATATCATCTTCCAGCCATTTCGCGATGCATTTTAAACAATATGCAAAATTGTACAAAAAAAGCAGTAGTGGTGCCGACTGGATTTCTAAACCGAACTGACAGCAAAAAAAAGTTGGTTGAACAAAATATAATGTATCATTTTATTTGGTAGGAAGGAAAAAGTGCGATAAAATAGGATTGCTCTAAAAAGCATCCAAACCAAATGCAATAAATCATGCTGATAAGAAGGAAAGCTGATTCGATTGAATCGAGATAGAGTGATTTTTTTGATGAAAAAAGGTCACTATACTTCTCCTCACTTGGGAGAAAGATTGTATGTGAAATGCTCCTATGACGAATTTTTAAAGTGAATATCAAACCACAACAAAAGTACAGTGGTGTATTTGTTGCTACTATCAACAACAGCAATAAATAATAAATAAATATAAATGTTACGAAAAGATGAGTTAATGTTCAAATAAATAGTGGGAAAACGAAGCTCTTTTGTCGAAGGCCACTGCTACCATTTTGTGTTACCAATGTAACCGAAAACCAAAAAAATAAAACCAACGTCAAATGTCAAATGAGATTTCCCTTTGAAAAAAAGAAACTTCGTGCAAAGGATAGTATTTCTCTTATTCTTGGATTTAAAATGTTTACAGAGTTCAATATCACAAATAATTCTGCTGATTTATTTATAACGTTTTTGTGTTGGAAGAGAAACACAAAAACAATATAGTACTTTCTCTTGTTGTTCTGTGGTGATGTTGAAGACTTGAAGATGTTGAAGTAGATTAAATGTAAACATGTACATATGTATATATTTTTTTTAAATATGTGGTGTGTAAATGGAAAGGAAGTGGTGCTTGCAAGTTGTTGCTATAGAAATACAGAGATACATATTACATAATATGTAAATACATTATATATGTACATATGTATGGTATATATGTTACATTTTTGCAAGCTGTACTAAATGTAGTTTTTCATGAATAGGATGGATACAACAATGTATTGTTGTAGCAATTGTTTTGCATCTTTGAAAAGAAGTGAAAAGAGAGATAGGGGGACAGAGAGACACTAAATTATTTATGAGATTGAACTCAAATTCAACCCAACCGTAACTTTTGGTTCACTTGTCCCAAGTACAAAAAAATCCAGTATTTAAGAATCTGTCTCGAAAAGTGAGACTGGATACTGCATTATGTAATATGCAATAGAAATACGTGTACTTTGCAGCAGTAGATGTTCGCAGCTGTAGAAACACTTGTTATATTTTTTTAAGTATATCTAAAATGTTGCTGTAAAAGGATTTCCTCTCTAATTTCATTTCATTCTCGGTATCCAAACAAAAATTCTCTCCAAAAAAATCTTCCGCACCCACACAAACACAGACACACGCTTATCCACGTATCAAGAGGGCACTTGAAGAGAGTACAGCGGCGAAATAAAAAAAATCATGCTTCATACTTTCTCCCACTTAAGTCTTATGCTAACTCTAACCAATGATGGGAAAGGAGAAAGAAAATATAGGAATTCTTCAATTTTATAAACAAGCACATGCGATATATGTACATAGTAGGTCTAGTGTGTTCTCTGTTTATTTGTTAGGCGGCATGGTGAACGAACTCTTAGGATAGTATCAAGTAACAAGGTTGATGCTTGAATTTCATTTACACACACATTTTCTCTCTTTCTCTTTAGATTTCCAAACTCGACTCAAGACTGAAAAAAAATCTTCAAGATTTTTTTTGATCAGTGGCATCGTTTGAAGCTGTGTAGAACTTTATACTTATCAGTATGGAAGTGGCAGCAAAAATCACACCTTTCTCCTCTCCATTATAATTCTTAGGTCTACCCACTTTCCATTAGAAACATTTAAATTCTGTGTAAAAATATCCTATCATGTATGTAACACTTTTGCCCAAATATTGTTTAAATATGGAACGGAGAAAGCTTTGCAGTACATTTTATGCATGCATGCATGTGCTACATAATAGTTATGCATTACAGCAAAAAAATCTGGAGTCAGCAACATCATCATCGTTACCATATTGTCGTCGTCGTTCTTTGTCATGATGCTGTTGTTTTCTTACGCTAGTAGGATTTTCTTGGTGATAGTTTGGTGCACTATGCGATGGAGGTGGAGTGGCAAACTAGAAAGGCAAAACAGAGAAAAGGCTTGAATTACACATACTTGATATGATGATGATGACAAAGACGATGTTCAGCTAGTCTCCCATTTTATGGCTTTTTGTCTCCTTTAAGAAAGAACAAGTAGTGTCAAATGCCAAAAGGCAAGGCAGCAGCAGAGGAATTATGTGGTCCACTTTACTTGCGTTGTTAGTTGGTGGCAAAACTGTGTAGATGAAAAAAAAAACAAGAAGAATTGCTGAACTGTTGGATGCTGGATTTATGGACTTAAAATAGATGGTAGGGAAAAGGAAGTGACATGGGGAGAACAATGGGTAAAGAAGCTTAACCTATTCAGGGACACGATAATCACGATGGACAGGAAGCCAACAAGCAGTGTGAAAAGCATGTCATTAGAGAATACCCTCAAGGCTTCCTCAACATTTTAACGGAGTTTGAAACAGGGAGGCAGAGTGTAAACTAACATTGAGTGAATTTCAGGAAGTAACAGTTAAGATAAAACACTAGAGAGTTTTTATTGTTATCATTAAATTCGCAATATCTTCTTGTTTTTTTGTGCTGAAATTCCACGTGTTATTGTGCGATTTTCTCACAAAGACCAATCAGCTTTGTAAGAGGAGGCTTCTTTGTAACTCACATTGGGTTTCTCATAATAAACGTGGAACCCACTTCTTTTTTTAGAAACTGTATCCTTCAATGCACGTAAATGTATGCAATTTTTTAACAGTGTAATTGAATCCAGCAGCCTCTTTTACATAAAAATATATAGTTGGAGGGGAATATCATCTATTTTTAGATTACTATACAAATTTCAAATTACACAGCTGTCGCCATCTTCTTAGATCATAATCAGTTTTTCCTTCTTTTTCATTTTCATCATTATGTTTTTTAACCACTTTTCTCTTCGCATAACCTGTGATTACGCCATGGATTGCATCATCACTACGACCACATTGTCACACGACGATCACGATGCAGACAGGTAAAAACTAAAAGCTTTGCCTTATTTCTCTCTTTATATCACACACAATCTGTTCTTCTTCTGGCGGTGACGTTGCGTTGCATCTTGCCTGAGGTTTTCATGTATTTCATTGAACATAGCGGTCTAGTGGTGATGACATGAAGGTTTCTTCACAACCGACACAGGTAATAGAAAAGCTTCACGTCGAGTGGTAAAAGTAGAAAAGATAAAGAAGAAAAGATATTGAGATGAAATTTGCTATGTAGTAAAACAGGGTTTTGAACATATTATGTATATGTACGTTACATGAAAACATCTTGTTCTACATTTCCAGACAGACTACTTCATAAGACGACAGGTGTATAAATAAATTGTTTGAAAACCAAGAATGGCGAGAGTCATGGTGGTACACTGGTTCTTGAAAATAAAAATACGTTGCCATCAGGCAACAAAAAAAGTTGTTTTAAGAGATGGTGATGATGTGCGTATACAAAATATGTATGTTACTTTGTACTCATCATCATTAAAGGCAACACAATAATAATTCTGGAAAATTTGGAAAATAAAGACACATTGAGCATGATTTAAGTTTTGTTGTTGTTCTCTTAGTGGGTATTGTTTTTCTTTAAAAAAAAACTCTATCATCAACCTCATGAAAGTTTTCTACTAAAAGTACATATGAATGAAAACTGTTGCTGATGTTGTGGGGTTGTAGGCAGTGATGGTGACGATGATGATGTTTTCTTCGTCGCTTTACTAATACTCTTGTTTGTTTCCCGGAGAGATTCTTTCGATTTAGTGATTCAGAACGAAAGAAAATGAAATAAGAAAAACAACTAGGAAGAATATATACTTTTCTTGTCATTCTCTTTACTTTCATCATACACAAGCTTTCTACGACGACAGTGTTCGGAAAAAGGAGCTTAGCATGATCCAAAATGAACCTGGGGAAAAGAAGTGAAGAAAAACGGAAACAAAGTAGTTTATAAAGTTTACTGATACAGGAAATATAATGCCTGTAGGATAATAAGCATAATAACATAAAGTTTTTTTTTCATGTATAGAATAGGTTTCATCGCATCTCATCACCAACAACAACATCAATAAGAAAAAAAGTAAAACCGCATTTTGCCACCAGTACCACTAAAGAATAGATAGACATCTTTGTACGTATTCATACATATCAGCTTAACCGACAACAGCGGATAAAAAAATTTCCTAGGCATTTTTCATGGTAACTTGTATAAAAACGAAGAAAAGAAAAACAACGGAAACATGCTTGCCTTTTGTCTGCCAAGCGTTATCGAGAAGGATCAGTTCAGTTCAGTTATAAAGATGAGCATAAGAACATTTTGTGTGCAAAAAGTACAATAAGACAACAGATATAAAAATGCTATGCCATATACATTTTCTAATCGTAAACATCAAGCAAGTACGTTAAGCTGGAAAAAAAATGTGTCAGAGTAATTTTGTGGAAGTAAAGGGTTAAATTCAGTCATTCAAGATATGATTAAGGAAGAGAAGAGAAATGAAAGAGGATTTAGTATAGTAGTCCTATTATCTCTTTAAACTGTATAATGTAGATGTGTGTTTTAATGGTGGAGGGTTAAATCCATTTCATATAATATTTTCCAGATGGGTTCATGCATGGACATGAGGAACCATAAAACTTGGGTTTGTTTATGGCTTTTTCGCAATTTTAAGAGAATCTCATGTTATTCTTTTTTTCAAAAATAAATGTTGACATTACACATAAATCTTGAATCAATTTTCACAATTTCTCCCAGCTTTCGTAGTTTTTAATGGAGTTTATGTACAGTATAGTCAAAGAGATGAAAAGCAATGCATGATGCAAAGAAAATTATGATGCTGACGCTGACTTTGGCAAAGGGAAATAGCAATCTCGTCTCGGCAAAGGAAAGGGGGAAAAATTGTGTGTAAAAGTTTTTATTGTTCAGATTGAGACAGAAAGTACGCGGTAGCTGGAAGGAAATGCCAATGGAGAAAAAAATGTTCATTCACTGTAGCGAAACTTATGGTCGTCTGACCATACGTCCATGATAAGTATATAATTCTTTTTCAATTGGGACTGTGGAAATGTGTACACGCGTAAGCTATTTGTTCATTATCCGTGACCTCCTACGCAACTCTAGTCTGCTAAAATATGCTGACTGCACAATTTAAAAGTTATTATGAAATATATTTGTCGACAATCCACTAGCATCTCTGAGCGTGCAAAATGTCTTGCGAAATATCAGCTATCTAGATTCTGGTTAGCTTGTGTACCGTAATAAAGTTTTGATAGCGCTGCTAGCTGTTATACCACAACAACATGTTGTAAATTCTGCAAAGTCCGTCCATTATAATAAAAAGTCGTTGTTCTTATGCTAATTTTACATGGCTGCCCTGTATGTACATATATAAATGTATTACCGCTGGACTTTGGGTACATTTACTCTGGATGTTTTGGGGATTCAATCCCTATTTTATGTTTTGACTAGATATTTCATTGGCTGTGTTCATTTTACATTAACAAAAAGATGGCCCATTTAGATTTTAGATGTAATGAAGCCAATGTTATTCTATACAATATTTTAATATATACACATATTTCTTACATTAAGTACAATAATTTCACTTTGAAAATTCGCTATTAAAAATCTTTTGTGCATTTAGTTCAACAACTCCGTATGTTAAGAATAGAAAAGCAATGCATGAAACAGCCGTTTTTTTTCTCTACAAAAATCACTAAATTTTGCAACAACAGTTGCAGTTGCTGACTGAGCACATAAAATGTAAAATCTTCTCTTTCCTTTTGGAAGAAAAAAACATTGTCTAAGTTTGCTTGTACTTTTGTGGTGTATAGATATGTAGAATATGTAGATATACCTTCCCTTGAAGTATAGTAGCTAAAAATACGAATGCAAAGAAAAACGCTGCTGGTTTGTTGTCAACTTTAGCGAAAGAGTAAAGATGCGATGCAGGATACAGACATATTTCTTTTGTGTCTATTTCTTTTCTTTGGTTGTTGTCTCAATTTACCCCCAACTAGTGATGAAAAGCACATCAGTTTTCCCCATTCTTAACAAAACATTGACTAGTATGCTTCAATACAGAATGAACATCTTTGTACACGCTTTGCATGCATTGTAAATGCTATTTTCTTTGATAGTTGGCACGGAAGGAAACTTTTTTCCATGAACGCAAATAAGAGAACAAAAGAAGACAATGGGCTGCTCTGATTGAATATTATTTATTTAAATAACTACCAAAAATGTATATACATAAATATCTAGATTATTTATTATGCTTATCTAAAACATAAATGTATATAGGTACATATTCGTGTACAAAACTTTTTGAGAATGCGAGTAAGCAGGAGAGTTTTTATCGAGAAAAGTATCTCGATCTTGGTTCTTTTTTATCTCTGATTTTTGTACTCTTTCCATTCTTCTTCTTTCCTCAAGGATTTCTCTTCTAATGGTCTTCTGTTAAGGTGTTAGTGGCACGCTTTGTTTGAATGTTTAATTTGATTTTTCTTTGAGTATTATGCTCGCCAGTGGGTGGGCGGATTTTGTTACTGTTATTATTAAAATTATTTTATTGCTTGTTTGGTGGTGATGGTGGTGTTGGCGAAACAATTAAATGACTAAATAATCCAAGCTGATACGCCTGTGGTTTGTTATCTGACACGCTCTCTGAAAGCCTCTGAAAGAAGAAAAAAAAGACTGTGGCTTGAGAAAACACATTTTTTGTTCGTGAAGAAATCAACTATTTCAGTGGTGACGCAAAAAAAACCTTTATTTTTCATGGAAAATGTTGCACAGATATTTCATGTGCTTGAATAACTAGAGACGACAATGATAACGATGAGTACGACGACTGTGACTACAACTACAACTTATGTATGGCTTCTCCGTAAAATTCACTGGAGTATTACTTGTACGAAGGAACGTGCATGATAAAGATTTTCTTTCGTGGAGAGAAAAGGAGATCATGAAAGCCGACAAATGCATTGGGAGAGAAAGGCTAGCTGTCGACTAACACGTTTTCTCTGTGTGAAGCTCACTCTCAGCAGACCCAAGTATGTTTATATTATCCAATATTGGTGTACTATAACCATGAAAAGAAATGGATGAGGACTATAAGTAAACTTGTATGTGTATGAAAATAATGTACGCAAGTACTAAAACCATGTTACATGTGTAGTAAAATTAAGTTGTTTTGGAAACCATCGTAAACCATAAGCTGAAAATTGACAAAAAATTAATTCGAAATAATCTTACATATTTTCAGTTTTCTAAGAATATAAACATAAATTTACAAAAGTTGTCAAAACATACACACGCACACACTTAACTTAAAATGAGAGTTCCTTAAGGCTTGTAACTTATGGGTTGATCTGATGTATGGTTGCGTAATGAAAGGTAGACGGACATACAGGTATTGCTTTCAATTTTTATACTTGCTGATGTACTTCCAATCATCCAATAATATTACGTAGTGTATAGGGAAGCAGACAAAGGGAGCATCCTTTGAAGTTCTTCCTCGACCACCTCCACTCTCGCAGTCAATTTTACTTGTATTTATCTTTCTATCAGTTCCAGGAATATGCCATAGTTCGTTAAACATATTATACAAAATTGACCAGTGTTAATGTTCACTAACATTCGTAGCTACATTTGTACACGTGTATGTCTTTGGTAACTACTATGGTTTGCGGTGACTAGAATAAAACAAGAAAGAGAATTATTTAGAACGTTTTCTCATTACCGGGGTTCTAAGAAAAGGGTCAGCGGAAAAGGTATATTCTCAGCTTGCACTTTAGTAGCTGTTTTCGTCATCACCATCATCATCATCTGCGTCGTGAGCAAACAGGAGTAAAAACACGAAATACGTAGAAGTATTTCTTGAGAACAACAAAAAGAAATTGAGGGAATATATAAGAAATAGACTACTTCAAAGCAAAGACTTCGTTTTCCTTCTCTGAGATGTTGATATTGAGATAGGTAGTCAGTCAGGGTAAGTTTGTCATGATGACGTTTGGTTAGTTGGAGTGGTTTAGCTGTGTTGTATAAGTGGATATTGGATATAGTTTACTCTCTGATGATATTGTCTAGTTGTGGTGGCTATATGGTATGGTCAGCAGTGATTTTATTTGTTGGAAGAAAAGCGATGGTGGTGTGCCAATGATAATCAATTTTATTTACTCTCGTTTTTTTGTATTACTGACAGTTACTCTCTGCCCCTTACGATGTAACAGTCTGGAGAAATTTTCCGGTAAAAAAATAGGAAAGAAGAGTTCAAGCTGAAACGAAAGTAGAAATTGAAACTGAAGATTATTTATTATTTAGTGAAATTGATACCGAAATAAAGTTTTAGTTTTTTTATTACATTTGTATTCTTTTAGCAATCTGAGTAAATAAACGAAATTATAGTTAAGCGGATGTTTAGACAGTCTATTTGGTCATGTCTGACCCGAACATGGGGAAATTTGGTTATTATAAGCACATATATTGGTTGTCTTACAATTTCATTACATTACAGAAATAATTCATCGTAAGAAATTAAAACCGATTGGTGTGAAATTTGGCGCCAAAACATGCTTTAGTTAGGCACTTTAGGCTTCTCTTGTCTGGCATCTTTTGTTTTATTTTTTACATTGAAGAACTGGTTATTTAGGGACATACTAAACCATAGTTCGTTAACCTGCATAATTGGTCAGCGTGTACTAGCCTGTCGATGACAAAGCTAAACTTGTCATGATTTCTCCCACGATTAAACGTTATAATTGTGAAAGAAAGCTTTAAAAGTGCATAACACAACTTAACAATCGCACCGGCGACGAATAAATAAAAACAAAGATTTTGGCATTTAATGAGACTAATGTCGAGACTTCTGATTACAAAATACCTGAACCTTCTTCTTTATATTCCTTGCAAGTTCCTCGATCGTTCGCCAAATAATACAATTATTTTTGTAGACATTCGTACAATAGATATAGGTACGGCATTTATTTATAAATAAGTATAATTCTGCGCATTTAAAAGAAAAGAGATGACGTCAAAACTTGTTAATAATTATCGAACTTTCTTTTTTCTATTTCAGATTCATCACTACCTGGAACAAAGCCGATCAAAAAAAGAATTTACAACGGAACAAAATGTGACAACGGTTGTGCATTATTTTTGGCATAGACATACCTACATTTGTAATGTATTTACAACACAAATACTCAAATGAACTCTATTTCGGAGAGAATTCAATGAAATTTTTGATTTCCCAACAGAGACTACATTATCGAGTATCTAATAAAAGGTGTCATTTACATAAGTTTCTCCCTTTAATTTACCTTGTATATTCGGAATGCAGTTTGGTATCTACATAATGCAGTATAAGTAACCACATACTAGATCGACGTTACCATTTGCTGTCTGTCAACAACAAATCATCATCTTACTTAAGTGGATCCAGTCTGTTATCATCTTCATTATTATTATCATCTCAAGAATCATCATAATCGTCGTCACCAAAAAGAAAAACAATCATTCCAGTAGAACCAGGAGGTGTCTTCTGGGAAGTCCTTCGAAACTCAATAGTGGCGTAGTGACGTAGTTTTGCAATTTCTCTTTCATCTTTTCCCATTTACAGACTACCGCACCGTTGTCGTCGCGTCGGTTGCAATCCTAGGAGTACTACTTGTATCGTACACATACACTTGTGTTCTGACTACGAAGAAAAACTATTTTTGGCGTGTTTGTCCCTTCAGAACAGGCAATAAAATCAACAACGTCCTTGTCATCCCTGTCACAAGCAATATTTGCGGTTATCTTCTCTGGGTAAGAAAAGAAACCACTCAAAGTCAACGGTATTGGTAGCTGCAGCCACTTAGCTATCCTCCATGATCACCCTACGTTGCATTGTAACTGTAAAAAATTGATCGTAGTGTAATAAAAACCAAACCTAAAACTTGCTTGCTGCAAGTTAAAAAAAAATATTATTGTTCCTCGTTGTTCATCTCCATCGGCACCACGATTCAGACACAGAAGGACAGAGTTTCCCTTCCTCCTCCAACACCGCCACCCCCACCACCACCGTCAACAGATGTAGTGGTTGGTGCGGTGTTCCCCTCTCGTTCTGAAGAAGAAGAACGTCTGGAAGGAGAAATAAACGGTTGTAACCAGGAACTCGAAGAACACAATCCGGAGGACCACGAGGCTGAAGACGATCAAGAACAAGATCAGGAACCTGTTGGCGAGATGACTTTACATTGGGAAAAGCTTTCACCCAGCGAATTTCAACAGCTCCAGGACTATGCTGCATGTAAGAATTTTTTAAGCTAGTTTTTTAAAATTCTATGGCAGTATGATATATTGTGGCATTTTAATTTTCCCAGTCTTTCGTCTGGTTACTTTTCGAAAATATTTATTATTGTTAAGTTACGCCATCTTAATTAATGTAAACAAGCAACGTTGGTGTTCCTTGTCTTGACTTCATATTAAATTAATATTGTTTCATCGTTTATCATAAATTAATATTGCATCTTGGAATATAAACATGGTACATATAATGTCAGCATCTCAAAAGTATGGAATCACTGAACAAGCAAGTCTGTTTGCGAATTAAATGCAGTTCACTGGCGTGCTTCATATTTTATTCATGTAAATATTTGAATAATTTATTGTCTCAAAATTATACATGTATGACATTTATAAGAAAACAAAATGGGTAGCACGCCACATTGCCTTTCTACCATTACCAGTTTTGTGCAACAATAGACAAGAAACCAAAAACTTGAGGCCTTTCAGACCGAACCAAAAAAACCATCACATTTTTATCCACGTGAACACGTAATAATATTCTAATGTATTGAAGTTTTGAAGAAAGTCACCTATCTGATTCCTCAGTTCTCACTCTTGCCCAAAATTTTTTTATTTTCTTGCAGATGACAAGTGAGATAATTTATACTTTGCTTTTAATGAACGAACTGTACACAATATTTCATAGGGTGGTCGCTAGCATTGAATTGGTTTTTGTTTTTGATGTCATCGTGACTTGAGTACACAAGTGAGTATTTCCTTCTGTTCCTGTGAGTCATGTGTCTTTCAACCAAGTTAGTTGTTTTCTGGCATTTGATTTTGCCCTGCCTGTCATATTCTTCAAATTCAAAAGCTTTGAATTCTGACAATCTTTTATATTCTGTAGTTTAAAGATTGTTTTGTACTAACATGTAAGAATACATCATGAAATTTATTGGAAGGCGAACGGTTTAGAAAAAGCTTAACAAGGTTATTTTGAAATATACGACAAACAATTACTATTCATATTCCCAACAGGTTGACCTACTAATTGTGCTGCTTGCAGTAACTTCACCTGCATAACAAAATGGTTCTAGTATATAGCTAAACAAACATATAAACAACCCCAAGTTTTCCAGTTTCTAGTTTTTGTTGAATACATTTGAAATTAATCAGAAAAGTTATCAGAAAATATCCATGCATAATAATTAGACCAAGTTTTTGTCATATTTATTATTCATTGTCATCTTCTAGAAACTCTTTGCTTTATTAATGATAAGGCTTATTTAGAATTCTGCTAGTGACAAGTTTCCTTTCGTATGCGCTTGTTTGTATTTGAACACATACTAAACCAAATTAGTTTTTCTATAAATAATTAAAGTCACTAAATATACAGAACAGTCAATAAAACGGGCAATAAAATGCTCGAAAGTAATTCAGGGAATAACTGGAAAAAATAGAAGTTTTGCAAATCAGAAGCTTCCACACTTCAGCTATTACCAGTAAAGAGCAGACCAGACATCTTGATAAATTCAGAGAACAAAGCCTAAAAGTTTGGAAAAGTAGATAGAGTGACAAGTGACAGTGACAATCGTTCCTTTTTCACTACCTTGGAAGACGAGAGTCTGAAGCTTTGTATTTATTTGACCTCCATATAAATAAATATTTCATCTTTAGAACTGTGCTTGTTGAACTTTGTTATTTTTTTGTCCCAGAAACTTTATCATCCAAACAAAACCCAGCACCAAAAAAAAACGTTTCAAATAAAAGAGAATCATGTCTTGGTAATAAAGACGTAAAAAGAAGATTTCCAAAAAGGTCAAATGGAGAAATTAAGTTAGAATGCTTTTTGTCGCGTTTGCTGTACAGTGTCAAATGTTTTGACTTTTAAACCTGTCTGCTGTCATTTCCTTCCTGTTGACTTTTATAGTATTTCAAGGTCATTTTGTTTTCTTTCTAAATCTACTTTGTAGAAGTAACTACACAAAAAATTGACAGGACGAAGAGAACGATTTACTCTCAGGACGTAAGATAGTTTGTCTTACATATTTAAAAGGAAAAAATCCTGAATCCAGGAAATACAATGTATATATAATAATATTTGTCAGGAAATAATACTTGTCAACTTAGATTACAATCAAGAAAGTCAAGTAAAGCCGAGGTTTTTCCGTTCCACTTTTTTTTCTCTTGTGAATAAAAAGTTAGTGAGGTATTTTGCACGATCTGTGGAGGATAACTGTGTGGAAATAAGAAGCATAATAATAACAACTGTAATAAAAATAAACTTAATGGCAAACACACGTCGTTTTGTTCTTCGTGTTGACTTTGTTGGGTGGCCCGGTGGCCCATCCACACAGACAGACCGCCTATAAATACATACACACACACACGCACCACAAGTAATTGTCTACTGTATTTACAAAAAGGCGAAGGAGCAGTGTTTATTATGGCGGTTCGAACAAGGTCTACAGTAAAATTGGTCGACAGTCGACACAAGCTAATAACGGTGGTGCTCTGTCGTTAGCTCATTTAACGTTAACTTGTCGGAACTGCATTGTTTTGCCATCA
>JAQFZH010003315.1:0-14101 GCA_034695485.1 Entomobrya nivalis | reverse complement strand
ATATTACAAACTTATAAAATGCCTATCAGCGACGTACCCAGGGAGGGATGCTGATAGTTAAAAACAATACAATACAAAATAATAAGAATAGTGCCAAGCAAAATATGATAAAGGGATAAAATCCCTTTGAATGAACGAAATATGATAAAGTAGCAAAGTAATAATCCAATTAGCCAAAAAGTTTAAATTTTACTTTTGTGTTTAGTTTTTCATGTATGTATATTTTAACGTTTTATTTCAAAAACATGACTAGTTACCATCTACCTATAAACGTCTGATATGACTGATTACTTTAGTAGTTTATTACTTAGTCTTGTTAATACAACTGTGATACGATTAATATTTTAGAAATAACTAAAAGTTTACTGGATTTTTGTTAGAAGCTCTACACAATACCGGAAGGTTGTGATCTCTTTCAAGCACCTCTTTTACTTAAGTAATATTTCTTTGCAGAGCTAGTCTGCCTTTACATCAAAATTCAAAAGTTCTCGTATAGCAACAAAAGAAGATACTTAAATTTATAAAGCTTTTTAGTTTTGTGGTTAAAAGACAATTAAGATAAAAGCCACAACTTACAATTTGTAGAACTACTTCAACATAATTGGGGAATGGGTTTGCTAATTGGAGATTTTTAGGTATGTCATACGAAAGTAATAATATTGAAGTTATCCTTTTGCCACGTTCCTCTCACTATGGTTCTTATTGATCATACTTCTGCTGATCTGGAGAGTAAATTTATTTGGTGGATAAAATGTCTTAACAATTTTCCTATCCCTGATAAACACCTTTTGGCAATCGGCTTACGACTTAATGTATAGATATATAAATAAAAAGAACATACATATATTTCCCGTATACAATATATTTATTACATTTTATCCTTATACAACTTTTGATGTCAAATCGAATGGTTAAAAGTTTAAGTAGAATTTAAACCATTACAATATAACAAACGAACATCCGAGCACTATCTTTCCAATTAATTTTATTCGAGTGCATAATCCTAAGCTTTCATTAAAAGTGCCAGCTACCTTTTTATCTCTATTATTATAGCACAAGTTATTCAGAAGAAGTATAAGAAGAAACTAGTGCTTCTGTCAAATGTTCTTTTTGCAACATAACTAAGTTCTATCTATCTTGTTCGTTCAACAAGTTTCATAATAACAGTAGTGCATTTACATTGGATGTCTCCTCAGCCAAGAAGTCGCGTTCTTATGAAGACTCTAAGCCAAAGGGATTTTTTGATTTAATTCTGAACAGCTATGATGTCAATTCAGATGTCATTTGTTTGCTGCAAGTCATCATAGGATTCCTAATGTATTACGACTAAATCAAAATGGTAATGGAAGTTTGTCTTCTTTATTTGACAAAACTACTTCATATTATTAATATACATATTCGTCAAAAATTCTTTTGAGTGTTTTTTCATCATCTTTTTAACCTTTTCGCTTTTTACTTTTCTTGTGATAGGTAGCGGAATGGTTTTAAAACAGCTTGTTTTCCCTAGGTAGTCCGGAGTTTTACGTGAACTCTTTTTTCGTAAAAACAAAATTTCTTAGAAAAAATCTTTAAAATCTTTTTATCTATTGACTGTCTAGACATTTCAATAAAATGATAGAAGATACATGCTGAACTGGAAATATCTCAGGAATACTTTGTGTTAACTTTTTAAAAAGGGAATATTTTTTCTATACTTTTTCTAGTTATTTAATTTTCCACTTTTCTGAACTGAATCAACATCAGTTCCTAGCAGTTTTCTTAAATTATTCGATAGAAAAATTAATGGGCAGTTGTAAATGGAAAAATCTAGGCATGGTTGTTTTTATGACACATTTTATGATTTTGATAAATGCTTTCTCTCTCTCTAACGTAAATTATATTTTCTGTGAGAAAACTTGAATGATATATATTTTTAAATCCCCATTCGAGTTTATTTTAATGCGTAAATAGTTGGAACCAGTTTACTACTACGCTAGAAGCCTTATCCTTTAAAAACACGTTTTAGTACATGCATACAAGTTTCTATTTGAATCGGACAACCAAATAGTTAGATAGCGTATCGATTTTGTAATGAAAAAGATCATGAAAGCAATGCATTAATGTGTTCCTTGGATTTCCCTCTCATTGAGTACATGTCAGCTGTATTTATTTCAAAAGATTTATTCAGGTGAACATAAGCTCTACATTATAACAACGAGTGATGTTTAACTGTAATAACTTGATCTAACCTTCCTCATCGCATATTTTCGTGCTAGCATACTCCTGTACTTTCGGTGTATATATTCATCTACTGTGGGCCTGGAATTTTAGACTTGTATCTACCTCGTTACACAAACTTATGTAGTTACACATACATAGAAAGATAAACACTGCAATTTGAAAGATATCAAGTGACACATTTGTAACACTGGAGCATTTGACGAGCCTTTGTGTAGCTCCACGGACACGTAAGTCCTCCAAGAGTCGCAAAACCTTTAGTTTACTGTGCTATTGATTTTATCGTACGATATTACATCAAAAATGTAAAAGTACGAAAAGAAAATCAGAGAAAATCTAATGTACATGGATTGTTTTTAAATATACATGTATTTTGATGTGACATATATACTTATATTTACAATTTACAATTTATCAGAATGTGCAAAATTTAAAGTGGGTGATATGGTTATACAAAATGATATAAGATCAGTAATATATTATTTCATGCTACAGTTTGTGTACCAGTTTATTTTATAGGTTCAGATTTAACGATAAAAGTATTAAGTTGCCTCAAAACTAAATGTGAGTAAAACTAATGTGTAAAGTAGAAAGGTAGTGGATCAATGGCCTTGTAAATGCCATGTTGATTATCATAGGAACACAACAGTTTACCACTTGGTTGTCTAACATTTGTGTGACTACCACAAAACAAATCTTGATCATATTCCGTGTCAAACAGGTGAAACACCTGAAAACATTGACTTCGTGGTCAGATATAAGAAATGGAGAACGGTTCAATTATATTTGTATGCAATATTGTCTGATGTTTGACATGAAGTTTTTGAAGTCAGTCTACTTGGCTCCAAAGTAGATAAGCTAAATTCTCTTGTAGAAATTAAAGTATATATGACCATGTAAGTCACTTAAGAGAGATGAATTATCGTGGAAATTATTGTAAAAAAATCAATTTTCCCTGAATAATGGATCACAGGGGCTATTGATTCATAATAATCGTCCTTAGGGAGGCTCCTACAAAATTTTAAATAAGAAAAGTATCGTTTCTCAGGGACCAATAATTGTATGCCTTTGCAAAAACCTAACTATGGGTAACTTTGAAATATGATATATCTAAATGACAACAGTACAAAATTTCAAAAAAATGTGTAAAGAATCACTAGAAAAGTACCATCTAATGAGTCAGCGAGAGCCGATAACAATGAACAAATTGATATAAAAATTAAATATACATGTATACGTTCGGAGCTATTAGTTAACATTAGATATCAGGATTAAGTTAGTTAGATTAATGCGAGAAAGTTAGGCTTAACATAATGGATTGATCACATTTATTCACTTTACTTGTTTATCCTTTTTAGTCTCCTTACAACTTTGTGATATCAATATAAACTGAAATAAATAAATAATCTATCAAAACACACGCGAATTTCCTGTGTCTTACTAATCAAGTTTATATTATGAAGAATAATTCCTAAAATCTCAAACTTTATTGAAAAAATATATAACAATAGTGCACAGTTATGGATACTTTAAATTAAGGTTTCACTATCTCGTGTACTCAAAAACGTTTCACTTTCAGCATTGTGATCTCCGGGTTCCAAATGCACATCGACAGAAACACTTTCAAGCTTAGCAGAAGTTGAAGCTTGTACTATAACGCGCTGTAATTGAATAGGATATGGCAAGGGGGTCATCCGAGTGATTGAAGGTGATTGATTCACTGACGATACAGAAGCTTCTACTGTCGTTAGCCAACTGTGTTCTATTTCAAAGCTGAAGTTGGTTTGTTTCATTTTAGCACCTTGTTTATGGGAGAAAGTTGCCGATTTTCCTTTTAATGGCTTGTCCGATTTAGGTTTCAATGGTGGGTTGACCCTTGATCCAAATACTTTGGGGTCGTGTGGTCCATTATTATCATCTTCAATTACTGGTGGATCAGATATACCTGTTTTCTGGAAGCATGGTGCAAAAAAGTTCGCAATGGTCATTTCCTCGAACAAAATTACGTAGCTCAATGGGCATAAAATGAATACAGCATAGCCAAGAAAACTTAGAGGAGTTAGATATTTGACGTAGTCTGTGTTCCAGCCAAACCGTGTAAGGATTTTGTACAGGAAAATGCCAAGTCCATGTGGGAACCATGTGAATATGAGTACAATTGTATGGAACTGTACATATCGAACTTTTCGCATTCTTTTCATCATTTTTTCGCTCTGGCCATAGTAGATAGTGGATAATAAAATGAAAGGGTGGGGTTGTTTATGTAAAAGAAAACAAAATACTTATTTAGGTTCAATTTACTACAAAACTCGAATTAGTCAAAAACGTAGATAAACAAATACTTACTTTTAGATTTGCAAGATGGTTTATAGATGATCGTACTTTGAGTGTGGCTATAAATTAATAAAAACAAGGCTATGAGCTAAATGACTAGAAAACTTTTTTTTGGAAGTTTTGATAGACGAGATTGTTGTTTACTTTGAATGAGGTATGCGCACACCATAACGTTGAATAATAATAAACGTAAAGTTTCGTATGTAATTGTTACTCCAAATGAGCCCAATAAAGGTATCTGTAATGAAGATAGAAAAGCCGTGTTAATAACTTGAATTCCCTTTTTTAATTAGCCTAAAATCGTTGAAGTAAAGAATTTATTGTCAATCAAAGTTCATTATGCACTCTGTTCCTGAAAAATATGTATTGAATTGTTAATGTGTAATACGTACATTGTTTCAAACTTAATAAAGAATGGAGTTTTGAATTGAACTCTGTTTTGAATAGAGTAGTTACGAAATGATAACCAACCCTGCTTACAACACAACTATTATTGATCGACTACAAATGTATTAACTCTACTGTGTGCTTAGAAATATTCAAAATTCTATTGACGAATTTGTAATTACACTGCCAATACGAATACCAAATCCATTTTCTTTTGTTAATTTCTAGAGAAATCTGAACACTTCATGAGTATGTATTAAAATTTACAATATGTGCCTAAAATGATATTTTACTCATTGTAAATTTTGAATACATACAAGTCCTATGCAAAACGACTATCCCCAATTATAAAGAAAGTTGAAGGGATTTATGCATTATATGATATAATGCAAAACTTTGCATAATATAATAACCGTACTATTGCCAGAATTCAATCCATATTACCAAGCGAGATGCCAAAATATGATTGGGGCACCAATATGAGCCAATATACATCGGTGTCCAGTCCTCAACTTAACAGTGTCTCTTATATAACCATTTCAAATAGTATTTTTAATTTAGCCAAGTGTTTAAAATAAAACATGTAAGGGTTATTTGCAGCGTTCACTATTTCCCACTTGAAATGAGCGAAATGCTTCCCAGGTGGGAAATAGTGGGAAATTATGATGAATGGGAAATGAAGTGGTAAATTCGGAATTCATTTCATTTTCAGTACCATCAAGCCTCAGAAAGTCAGTGAAGCGATATAAAAATATCATGAAAATATTTAAACGAGTAACCGAAACACATTCATCAATTTTATTTGAGCTTAAGCAAATTACTTCTTAATAACTAAACACATGTTTAATGTCACTGGACATATTTAATGGATTATTGAAGGAAGACTTGTTTTTTATCCTAACATGTTGCTTTTTATAAATGATTTTCAACATTTTAGTTATATATTTTATGTGTAAACATGATTTTACACTGGTCTGTTTGATATTTCCCATAATTCTCACTTCCCACCAAAATCATCATTTACCAGGACAATATTTCCCATTATTTCCCACTAAATTTCCCACCTGGTAAATACCATCATGGAACGCTGGTGATTTGGTACAATGCTCACGCAATGCCTACACCGGGAATCAAATAATAACTATATTTCCTAGGATAATAATTGAAATGTTACCTGTTTGCACTGGTCCACCTTAGTATCCGGATTTATAGTGGATTTTTCCATAAATAGGGTAGGTAGATTGCCGAGCAATGTGATAGTCCATATTAATCCAATCGCACGATAAGCCAAGCTTTTTCTTAAAATAACAAGGTTGCTTCTTGTGCGCAGCCAAATGATCACTCCAATATTTAGCGAGAACACGTTCGCAATGCTATCTACAAATTGGACAAAAAATTTGGTTTATTTGATATAATAAGTTAAATACTAAAAATCCAATTAAAAATATAACCAATAATTTGTGAACTCACTTCCCAACAGTGAAAACAAATGACATATTCCAGGTGCAGCTAAAATAAGTATATTAGTTTTTTCTAATATGTATCTGTAAAGCACACACGTCAGTCCAATAACCACAGATGATAAATGGGCGACTAGAATATTAGCTGGCCTTGATAAATTTTAAAGTGCAAATATTTCAATTGAACTGAATTAAATATTATTATTCTTGTATATTAAGTTTGTACACTATAAATTAATGATTTTGATACCTGGACTTTCGCTTTGACGTTACAAAAACGATATGAAATACTCGCAGATTAATTAACAAACTGAGAGCGGCTACAATGGAGAATGTGACAAATAATGTCAAATTTTTTACGGCTTTCGCGTCATGCTTCTCTTTTTGATTTAATGAATTTAAGATCAATGATACATTGGCAGTGAAATTAACAATTGATTTTTGATTTGAGGTTTTAATCACATTCCCACCGAAAGCAGACTTTAAGCTTGAGAAAGGATTTTCAAATACGTCACTAATCGTTTCTTCTCCTTGCATGGTGAAGGAATTCAAGTCGAAAACGACAAAAAATAATAATATAACCAATAAACTGTTATTTTTAGCCGTAGATTGAATTAATCGTACATCTTGTATCACTGTTAAGTTTTTCCAATACTTATAGAAAAACGCCTAATGTTCCGGTACGTGTGCACTATTATCATTTATATTTTACTAATGGGGTAAAACGTACAGTGAAAATGATATAGACGAACGGAAGAAGTAATCTCTGTGCTTGTCTCAAACCTACTGAGATCATTTCTCATTTTGAGCACGCTTTTTCCTCTCTAAATCCGATTTTCAAACTTTGTTCTTTCTGGTTTGAAGGCTAACGGTAAGAGTAGTATACTGCATGGGACTACAAATCGCAGGTGCGTTTTTGACTTGTGCGTTGTAGCATTGTCTACACTTCTAACTGAGACTCTCATATTATAACGAACTTATGCAACAAAGTACTAAATTTGTTTGGAAATATAGCGTGTCGTCAAAAAGGCTTACTTGTTTATATTATTTGATGCACATGTTATTTAAATGTGTTCCATGTATTTGATGTTTATGTGGATGTTTGAGTAGTTAGCCATCTAATCGTAAGTTGTCGTAATGCTTTTATGCTATGGTTTCGCAGCTTGTTCTTTGGATTGTTAAAATATTCTACTATAAAAATGGAATTAAGCTTTTATTCAAGCTCGATCCTATTTCAGAGTTAAGTTCTGGGCAAGTATAAAATATCATATTCAAACATGTCACTCTTCCATTGTCTTTTTTTCGGATATTTTCAGAAAATTCGACCAAAGTTAAAAGGCAATTTAATATTTTGAATACACTGCAATTTTTCCTATTTGCAATAAAAAAATCACAACCAAGATCTTGTTTCGATTGTAGAAAGCCAAGCAAAGCACTGCAAAATCAACTAAATATTTTGAGAGATTTTGTTTACTTTAGAAAAGGTAGATGGGGCGAATAGCACAAAGGAAATAAGTTAGCCTCGAGGAAAAACGTCGAAAAAGTGATGATATCCCTCTGCTGTCCTATGATCAACTGAGCTTATTTTTCATTGTGGATATGTTTTTCTTTTCTCCTTGGAATCCAGATGCTTACTTTTCATCAAGTTTCTATTTGGATCAACATTGGTAGAATTGCTACTTGTTAGTGTATATCTCGTCCAAATATCCTATAAAAGCAGTGTGTTAAAGCAAATTGCATTTATATAAGATAGTATGTGCTTCGTTACAGAAAAAATGTCCGTTTTGAACTTGATTCAGTATTTTTTATTCTACTTTTAAACTGTATAAGCCGACGATAATGGCAAAGCATGTGATAATATTAAATCTAAAATATGAAACGAATTAATTTGTTCTCCGGAATCTCCAAATGAGGTAAATTGGAAGTAATATTTGGTTTCAGTTACAACTTAGTTTAAAGTCATGAAAGTCATGAAGGTCAGATGAAGGTCATGAAAACAATTAAAAGTGCATGTAATCAGTACAATATAAGCTTCGTATAACATATATATAGGTATGGTAGGGATGCTACGTATATCGAGGTTTGTGTAAAGTCAACTTTGAAAACGTGCAAGATTTTGAGAGAAAGTAATATTTTCTCAGGGAATAGAACCAGAACAATAAAAGAAGCACGTCTTTCTAGTAGTATTTGTCCTAATATATGTATATGCCATTATTTATAATTGCTTAACGTTTGCATGCACTCAAATATTCATCAAATACAAAAAAATAAATATGTACGGATTGCTGACATCTCATAACACTCAGATCACGTCTATCGATACAGGCCATATTTCATTTTTCAACCAGGGCAGCACACGATGTTATCAATTAACACAAAACGTAGGGCTTCATATGCATTGTGATTTTCAGCAAATTCGACGCACTAAGTACCACGAGCAAGAAATTATATTATAATATAATTTCTTGCTCGTGGTACTTACAATGCAGGTCAGGGGGTGGCTAATCCATAATCCGAATAAAAAGTACATTTTCTAGGACAGTTTTGCATGCTGATCAATAATATCATAACCATTTTCCCGAATGGGCATGTGTGTTGGAGTTGCCATTTAGCCTAATGCTTAAGAACGCAATGCAACCTGTCCAACTTCAGGCCGTGAGCTTGCGTTCTTAAGCATTACGGTAAATGGCAACTCCAACACACATGCCCATTCGGAAAAAGGGTTATGATGTTATTGATCAGCATGCAAAACTGTCCTAGAAAATGTACTTTTTATTCGGATTCTGGATAAGCCACCCCCTGACCTGCATTGTAAGTCTTGAAGATACGCACTAATAACGTTCCAATGTTCCTCACCCATTTCAGTTTCAATAGCGTTGCCGAAATTGTCTTTTCTCATTTTTAGCACATGACGATGACTTTAAGCTTCCAGACTGAAGGGAATATACCATAAAATTATGGCGAATGTTGATTGGATTTCTAACCGTAATCGTTTAACTAAATCAGATGGGGTAACCATGTCATCAATGTTGTTGAAGTACATATCAAATGTTACAAGCTGATTATCTGTTGATCCCAGTACAAAGTAACCGTTTTTTTCTTTCTTTAATGATCCAGCTTGGCTTTCCTGAACTTCATAAACGTTTTTGGTATCCAGTGAGTAAGACATATAAATAGTAGACGCCAACGCCTTCTAAAAGCATTGTTCGTGTGTTATTTGCATTACACCAAGTTAAGTGTCTTTTGTAGAACGGTGAAACAAAATTAGGATCAAATTCTATCATGGGCTTATATTTCTCAAAAAACGTTAAATTTGCCGGTACTCTTGTTAGTGACATCAGTAACTTTCTGTCTTCAGTAGATGTTTTGATAAGATGGTTGTTCAATGTCTTTGGTGTCCAGTACAACAAATTGATTATGCAAGTTATCTGTAGTTTCTCCTAGACAGTGCATTGGTAGTTTATACATCAAGACTGATGCCGTCGGTGGAAATAAAACACATGATGCTGAATTACACATTAACAGGCTTTCGCAAGCATTCAGTAAGTTGTAATTTCCAGTTATGTAAAATTTATTGGATTTTGAACAGTATCCATCCATATGTGTTTCATAATATAAGAACTCTGACCGTTGCTTTGCCAAATACTCATCATGAACCCATTGCTGAAGGTATGGAAAGCATTTGTTCTCCCGATGTCTTCGGAAATAATCGGTGACTTCGTAAAGGTTGGCTGGTTCGCCAGATTTCTGTTTACTCCATCTTGCTTGAATAAAGCATACGTGATACACCACCGAGACAATCAAAACTATCTTTATGGTGAACATTTTGTCGTTTCAAAATGTTTTACATCGCACCCACCACTTTTAATTTATGGATCACAGTTTAGTTAAATTTGATGCACTTTAAAAACGATGCTGGTAAATTAGAAACGATTTCTTAGATCGGCGACATAATGCGGAACGATATTGCATCCTTTCTTTGCAAGAGTCTAAGGGGTAATGAGGCTTTTCGAAAGGAATAAAATTTCCTTGAAAATTGAACAGTGGCATATTAAAAGATTGTCAAAAAACCGAATGTAAT
This sequence comes from Entomobrya nivalis, assembly GCA_034695485.1. Lineage (NCBI taxonomy): Eukaryota > Metazoa > Arthropoda > Collembola > Entomobryomorpha > Entomobryidae > Entomobrya > Entomobrya nivalis. The sequence goes on along the minus strand of JAQFZH010003315.1, from coordinate 3,622 downwards.
CCCATATACTAAACTGCATGCACCTAGCTGGTTCAAGGGTACCATAACATGGTTTGAGGTGCAGGACATTGCCTACGGTTTTGGGAAATGTTTGTGCATTCAATATGTTGTTTCAGAAACCTTGAACTTTTATTTCTATTGTTTGCTTGATTTTCAGGTATCGGAAGAGGTTATGTGAAGATATGTAACTGGTGAAATGATTGTATTAAAATCAATGAGGATAACGTCATGAACTTTCTTCAGTAAAAGTATACACGGTTAGAGCGACCGGTTTCGCATTTATTTTGTATGCATCTTCAGGCTCTCACAGTGTTGTATTTATAACCATTTATGAGTTGGTGAAATGATTGTATTAAAATCAATGAGGATAACGTCATCAACTTTCTTCAGTAAAAGTATACACGGTTAGAGCGGTATATACGTGAGTGTGAAATGGATGAAAAGGAAATATTTTTGTACCTAGCAGTGGATATATGTTTGTCTATGCATGTACATAAAATCTTAGAGCTTCAGATACCTTGAACTTTGTTTTCTACTTGCTTGGTTCTTATTATTTTTAGTTCTCGGATTAGGGCACATTGCGGTATGTAGCATTTACGTATTTTTTGGTATTTTAGATCTGAAGCATTCAATTTTAACATGCAAAAGGTTTTCCGAGAATATTCAGATGCATTTACTGTGAAACGAGTTAGAAATATAATTATAATATCTGTAGATAAATGAAATGGTGGGGTTTCAGAAACCTTGAACTTTGCTTTCTATTGTTTGTATGTTTTCAAGTTTGGATATGTTAAGACATTTAACGTTCCAATAGCTTAAACCAGTTCGAGATTTTTGTACTAGTCTGAAGATTTTTTTGTGCACGCAACAACTCTCATTATCATTATCAACGTGTGAGGTCGCCGGAACGGAACGAAAAAAGCCAAACTAATTTGCATGATAACAGAAATCAAATGCTAGGACATAAGAAACATAGAGTAAACGGCAAACGATGCCATAACTGCCATTTGGTTAGAAATTGTGACCAGCACCAGAATGGTAATTTAACCAACAATGGCAATGTTGGTAATAATGAGAACCATATTGGACGCCAAGGGAATCGAAATGGAAACTGGAATCGCAACTCTCGGCGCCAGGGTAGAGGCAACGGGAGACAGGGGAGCAACTACAAGAGCTTATCATGTTAAAGCTGAAAGGCTAGGTAAGAGGAGCAACGAAGAGAATGATCTAGGTCCCTGCATCTCATATTCACTGTTTGCCGGCTTACATTGACGGCGGACGTTGCCCTGTTTTTGGAGAATTCCAGGACAGTGATGACGAGAGTACTATTCTGGATAATGATGAAAGAGTGTGCCTTGAGTACGTTGAAGCTGATGACAGCGATTGCCTTGATACCGCTGATGCAGATGACAGCGATTGCTTTGATAGCGATGATGATGCTGCATTAGAACTTGAGGATTTTGTCCAAGAAGAGAAATCTGCATTGATCCCAGTTACGCAAGACGATATGACTAATGAATATAACTCGTTTATTACCTCACTTCTTCCTCGGCGCTTCCCGACTGGAAAGCTCGCGCCTAAAATTGGCACTCTTGCCAATGCATTTGTAGCCTATCGTCTGAACACTAACAAGAGAACGGAAATCGACATTTCTTCATTCTAGATTCCCACTGAAGATCGGCAGTGGTTCTGTGAGTTGAAAATGTTAGCAGAGCCAATTCAGGTCATTGGTACTTTTGAAGTGGAGGAACTCCGAGGCGGAAAATGGAGCCTGTGCAAAATCGACAAAGTCCTGTTACAGGAATTAGGACTCCTGTACATACCTGATTCCGTGAATTTGTTTGCCATGGCACCACTGGTTGACAATGGCCACATGCTTACTATGGACAAGGAACGTGCAGATCCCATGCAGCAGCTATATACACTACGTTTCCGGAAGAAATATTTTTTGCTTAGCTCTCTGCTACACAGAAATGCCGCCGGATTCACTTCTGCATGGGCTCAAAAATCTACGACTGACAGCAAAGAATAATGCTGCAACTGGATTGGTCCTTGCTGATTTATCATCTGACTGCATTTGCCACTACTGCCGGTTGGCTTAATCCAAACGGCAGCCCTTCAAGCGAAAATCTGAAACCACAAAATGTGAACATGGGAAATATCTACATATTGTCTTGACAGGGAAGCTGCTACTCACCGTGGAGAACCAACAGTACATGATGGTTACTTTGGATCATGCTTCCAACTTTGTGCTGCTGGACTTTATGATGCATAAGTCAACTGCAATAAAATGCATTGTCAACGCTATTAACTTTTTCGAAACAAAAACGGGGAATAGGATGAAACAACTAAAATGAGTTAATGTTGTAACAGAAATGGATGATGCGGCATTCGACATTGATGAGGGTTCCTTTTAATATGCTGCTAATGCAATTTTTATTACTCCGTCAACATCAAAATCGAAATCACCATCTCCAAAAACTCACCGGATTGAACTGGAAGCTGCAGGAGATACTTTTCAGATCGATGTTCTTGAAGGTGTTGAGGTGACAGTGAGGATTCCACATAAACTAGGAGCCAGAAGAGACCGTAAAATCGGTCTACAGTGCACAAAGCGGGTTCCTTTTCAATATTACACACTTGTCTTGCCAAAAAATTATTATGAGGCAGTTACCAGAACAGATAGAGAGTATTGGATGCACTCCATCCCGGAGGAACTTAACAGCTATTAGGAACACGGGACTTGGAAGCTTGTTCCAAGAAAGGGGCAGTGCAAAATGGATAGAAAACGGGTTTTCTGTCTGAATGATGATTCACTCTTACCAACTCCAAGATATAAGTCCAGACTTGTAGCACAAGTTCAACCAAATCCCAAATGTGGATAATTTCCTCACTTTTGCTTATGTGGCTAGAATCGAATCCATCCTTTTAATTCTCACTTTGGCTATAAAGCTAAATATGACGATAAGGTCAGTGGAGGTCGCCACAGCATTTCTCCAGGGGCATCTGGAAGAGGATATTTATAACGAGATCCCAGATGGACTTCCTCCCGACGAAAATAAAGTTTCTCGTTTATTACGTCCATTGTACGGGATCAAACAAGGGCCTGCATGCTGGGAGAAAAGGATAACTGAATTCCTGAAAAGCAATAATATCACTCCAAGCGTACTACTATTTTTATCCAGTTGGGGAGGGAAACGACATACATAGTTGTTGATGGTAGATGTTGATGATTACCTTTTAGTGTCCACGAAGCCAAGTATTTTGGTTGATACAAAAAAGCTCGGCCAGGAATTTAAAATAAAAGAAACAACTATCAACAGCTTTATTGGGATGGAGATACTTCGCCTTCCTGATGGCAGTGTTTTTCTTCACAATCAAAAGATGATTCAGAAGATGCTGACTCAGTATAGAGTTAATAAATGTAAACCATCCAGTGTCCCCATTCAGTCAGGGACGGATTACCCGGATGCAGAAGAATGCAATGAGTTAATCCCATACCGACAAGCAGTTCCTACTATTTGTTCCGGGTCTAGGCCCATACCCCTCCGGTCACTTAACCCCACCCTATCCTTTACCCCCTTGTTCACTTACCCCCTCGCCTCGCCACTTATCCCCCTCA
>JAQFZH010003314.1:0-14107 GCA_034695485.1 Entomobrya nivalis | reverse complement strand
GGGCTTTTAACACGTCTTGCTAGATTATTCAGATTAAGGTTTACATCAGAATACATTACAACTAGGTGTAATGTAAGACGAAATATTACGTACAAAGAGCTGTTGGCATTTCGCATATTTTGTGTTGATCGAAAAACCAGACCATTGCATACATATAATATTGATGATCATCCTTGTATTCTCTACACAAGCAAAAGGCTGACAAACATACAGTGAAAGAAGGAATATAATTAATATTTTGGTTGCTTACGCGTAAAATTTTCTATAGAAGATATTGTTACAACTTGTAAACGAGATCTTTCGCCTGTGGGAAAAGTGTGAGATTAGTGTTTCAAGAACTACAAAGATGTTAGCTTGTAAGTACCCAATTTCTTCATGTATATAGCTGGTTGTAGTGTGAGCATGTAATTGAGTGTAAAAAATAGACCAACTTGACACATGAGTTACATCCCCTTATTATTACACCAATGCCGTGTACCACCTTACCAAAAATGTTTTATTATTTTTGCATGGTTTTCCAATCTCTTTGCTCGGTAAAATGTAAAAAGAGTTAATGGCAAAAGGGAATACATAAAGGAAAATGTAAACTGACTTTCTGCAATGTCTATGTATTCTAGAATTTCAAAGCATACAATCTGCAATATAATGTATTTTATTTTAGTGTTTGGTGCATAAATATAAATCGATTTCCATCCATGTTTTTTCCGTCTTGGTTATTTTGTGTGTCTGCAGCCAAAAAAACTGATGATTTTACTTCTATTTCATCGTTTTCTCAAGCTGCCTCGGTCTTGTTTGTTTGAAGCTATTATAATATAAAGTAGGTATACTCATCCATTTTGTTATGAAGATTAAAACTCTCTTTCTGTCCATATCTGCGTCTGTCTGTGAACCTCTATCTCTCTCTCAATAATTTTGCCGATGATGATGACTGGCCGCAACATAACCATTTGGCTCCTTCAAATCTTGCAACCAATTGCATGCAACTTATTTGTTAGATTTTATTATGATTATTAGAGTTATAGTGTGGTGATGGGAAAAAAGTTGAATTAATTTAGTCAACTAGTGCGTACAATATATTATAAACGTGAATCGGTTCATGCTAATTAGCTGTTATTCATCTCATGTTTTTTCCTCCTCAGCTAATTGAGTGAGATTTCTTAAGAAAAGAGTCAGGTTTGTATGTAAGCACTAAACACACACATATGTATATGAACATAAGAACACGAATAATATGATAATAGTTTTTTGTTTTTGTAGTTTGATAACTTTTCCAGCAACGGATAGTTAGAATTTTTTGAATCCTTTGATGTATACCAAAATAAAATAGTTTTTTTTTAAAGTTTGGCAATTTTAAAAGTTCGAAGTTGAATTTTTTCTAAAGAGAAAGCAAGTTTCTGTAAAAAATCATCATTTTGAAAAATATAATAAATTTATCTAACAACTTCATTGTTGAAGCGCTAACATGCCATTTTTGGGTTTGGTTGTCTAAAGTGAGAGGAGTACAAAATTTACCGATGGCTATTATATTACATGTAAGTAGCCTTTAGAAAACCACTTAATTGAATTCACAAACCTTCGTGCAAGTACAAATCAGAATTTCGTACAAATATTCATAAAATGGACCGAACGAACGACAGATCCACATAAATGGTAATTGATTAGGTCAAATAAGCTATGCGAGTTTGTACAGGTAGACATTTTTTTTTATCTTTGCTCATCTTATTTCATTTTGCCACTGGTACTTGGGATTATCATGCCAAGTAAAAATGTAATATGTATAATAAGCCAAACTATCTATGCGGCTTTTTGTTGCAAGCAAAAAATCACTCAATTAGCGAGTAGTCATTTATGAGAATGTTTCTGACAGAATCCAGTCTGCAAATCTTTTTTTCTTCAATACATGACGCTTGTAGCAAATACATTGTTAGAGAAAGTACATAATATTCTTATTGAATAAGTTATAGTGGTGATTTTATGAATATCATGAACGAGATAGTAGTACAGAACAGCACAACATGCTAAAACAAATAAGAACTACTTCTTCCCTGGAAGTAAAGTCACCAAATTCATTAAAAATCATGTATCATTCTCAAACTGCTTTGGTAAGTTATTGTTATTACCACACAGCATAATACCAAAAAGGAACATAACATCAGTACTCCAATTTCATTTTGTTTAGTGTATGTATGGTAAGGTGTAGCAAAACTCATTTGTTTTTTTCGTTGACTGATTTCTTTCACAGTATCTTCAACTTGAGCAGATGACTAGATTTAGTGCATAGCTTAAAGTCAATTAGAAAGAAAGAAAGTGATGATAAGCATCCATTTCATAAGACTAGTTTAAACCTTATTGTTATGGTCATTACAATTACGTGCTCTCACCGTCATCATCATCTCGACTCATCCTTTTCTTCTCACAACGCCACATCCCGTTTTTGTATAGTTTAAATTATGCATGTTAAACCATGGGTTTTCATACTTCTCATGTTGTTTTCGAAAGAGAGCAGTTATAATAATAATAAAAGTATGATCATGACTTTGACCAGATCGTTCGTTGGTCGCTGTCGTCATCAACATCATGTTACATGATAAGTTATTGAGCTGCAGCTGCTATGATGATGGCTTGACTGAAATGGAGACTCAGTCAGACTCAACACACATACCTTTAGTATGAAAGCTAACCTGTCAACACCTGAGTTCATTTACATTTTTGCACCTGGACCATTTCCATTTTATATCATTAATCAAACCTTCTAGCAAACCTTTCGGCATATTGTAGATCAGTTAGATGTGTGTAATACCTACCACACATTTATACGTACTAACAATCAAGCATGTTACATTCCTACTTTGTCTCTTCATCTCCTACTTTTTCCGCTTACTACATACCACTAACATCTATTTATTGAATGGTTCTCCTCCTGCATTTAATGCATAACAGTTAGTTAACCCAACGGACACAACAAAAAAGCATACAAGAATGCATTTGTTGAGAAATTTTTAACAGAAGCCACAGTTCTTGTTTGTCTGCTTCTGCTGCGCGGTGCAAACAAAAAGAGATTTTTCTTTGAAGAATTTTTCATAAGTTAATGATAGTCAAAAGGATTTAAAAAAAATGTCCCGCATTCTTCATTTTAATCAGACTCTCCACCTTTTGTCTCCACCTCACCAAACAAACGTTGCTGTTGGCTTTCTGCTGCGATTTTGATCTGCTGATTCTGCTCAGAATTGCAATATAAAATCTAGTTCTCTGCAATGAAGGTTAAGCAATAAAGATGCTATCTGAGCATATAAACTATTCCTTGGAATCTACGAGCATTCCATTTCCAATTACAAGCTAAAAATTCGCATTTTATCGCCATTATCATTATGTTATATTGGTACTTTTCAACCATTAGATAATGATAATTATTATTGCGGTTAGTTATACAAACATAAAAATTATCCCTAAAGCCGAAAACCGTGCAATCATACTAACCACTACACATTACCTATAGAGCAAACAGTTTAAGCAAAAATAGTTCAGCAAGCAGTGGTGCAGACGCAGACGGCTGCCATGAATCTAAAAACATGTACTTTTTTTTAATTCAACTGCCTTTCCCAATGTTTTTGTTTTAACACCGATAGGACCGAGGATAAACCATTTGTCTAGAGGGAAAGTTGTTTAATTCTTGACTATTCATTACCGAAAAAATTTCCACATGAAAACTTTTATAGATAGATTTAAAATTTAAAATCATCACGAAGAAGAAAACATTTATATTTGAAAAATGGTCTGAATCTGAATTCATTTTAAGTTCAACTATTCTCAAAAACCTTTCACCTTTTCACATCTCATTTCTGCTTTGGCAAAGATAATTTTTTTTATATAGTCGAAGTAGATATTAACCAATTTACTTCTTTTTGGTCAGGAAATTAAATCGTAGATCATCCAAAAGTCGTAAAAACGTTTAATCGTCATGAATATATTGATTATTTTATAGATATGTCGCTTATGAAGGCTGTACACTATATGTAATATTTTCTATTGTCCCTTACCTGTCGGTATTTCATATTTATTCAGTCTGCAGTACAGTTACGAACAACGTCATCAATCTAACCTAAAGATCATTATTGTATCATTGAATCAATTTTAATAAGCTTTCTTTTGATAACCTCTTGTAACTTTGATGAGAACGAAACGAATGAGAACTCACCAGTGGGATGATGGTGATTCATGATCATTATCTATAAAAACGAACATTTGATGATGATCTGTGATATGATAACAAAATTATTGTACATTGTGTTACGGGAAAGAAGCCTGAGCGAAAAGTGCTTTGACTTTTAGACTACATACCTTTTTTTACGGATTAGAGAGCAACTTTTTTATTTTTTATTTATGTTTGTTGTAAAGAAGACGGCGGAGAGCAGGATGTCATGTCAGGGTATAGAGAGAAGAGGAGGATACCGGCACACAGGATAGATGCCAAAAGTGTATGGCACTCCTTTGCAGATATTGTTGTTAATTTGTACGGTCAAGCTTATCAAGCACGCAACCTTGCTCCAGCATAGCAAAAAAGTCGTATAAACATAATAGAGGTAATGAGATAAAAACCTTCAAAACGATCTGATTAGAAAATCAATTGCTCTATTTTATTGTTTATCAGTGCCTCGAGGTAAAAAATGTATCAATTACACGGGATGTTTTCCTACAACGAGTACACAATGAGATGAGACCTACCAAACTATTGGTTATATCGTGTCGAGCGTGGAGGTGTACACGAGTGAACAATGATCATTGTAACTAGCAACTAAATTGTCTTAAATGTCGTTTGAATGTACTCATTATAAGTGCATTTCCAATTGCTTATGCTGATAATCTACAAATCAACGACCCCCAATCACACAGAACATATATTTTTTTAAACTGCGAAGCGACTTGTTGCTCATTTTATCATGCAACTTTGCGGACAAATGTGAATGAAAAAAATGATCAAATAAATTTAATAAGTTTGAATTTGAAATTTGAATCGTATATGTACTGTTATTCTAAAGAAGAAAAAACACCAGCGGGGAAGCATTCTATAACATGCATGGAGAATTCAGAGAGGAATTCTTTTCAGTCTTCATTTTAGATTCAGCTGTGAATAAACAAAGATAGCTAAATATTCTTCGGTTTTAAATGGGGCGAAGTGGTCTCTCTTTTAGCTTATTGAAGACTTCCCTAATTTTTACTCATCATTACTCAACAGTTAATACCCTTAATACAATTATTTAATGACTTAATAATAAATGCTAACATGTCTGCTAAGTCTCGTCTACTTATCGGAATTTTATCATTAGACTGGTGTAATGAACCAGAAAAAAAAACTTAAACATTTTCACGGTATATTATGCATGTACTTGTTTTTGTGTAGACATAATAGCCAGTTTCTTTGTTACTTCACCTGTTGCACCGTCGTCCATCCTCCTCTCATGATGTTGAAGATGCATTATTGTTGGTCTGATATGTATCTGTTCTTCTGTTGTGATTCAGTCACGAATGCTGTTAGTTAGTTTTACACCATGTCAGAAAACGAGCCACACCCTGCCCAATGGCAAACCTTGCTTGGTGGTGGCTGGTGGCAATGATCAGCATGAAGAAGATGATAATGAATGATTACAAACTGTTGGAGTACTAAGTGCTACTACTGATTTTTCTTGTTTAATATATAAAATTTTTCAGTTCACACTATATGTGTATTGGAAGGCGGAATGAATAAAAAATGCATAATATCTGGTTATTCTAGAAAAACGTTATAGAAAAAAAGTGCATAAAATTCTGCACTATTTTCTCTCTCCTCCGCCGTTGTCCCTCATTCGTTTGCAGACAACGCTGCGGTTGTTGATGACGGTTTGCTTACCTGCTGTCTTTTTTTCCAACTCTCTCTCTCTCCTTCTCACTTTGCATACTTTGTTGACACATGGCTCATGGCTCATCATCATCACAATAATATCATGTTGTCGAATGCTACTATATAAAGCTGTCCCGATTTGTTGTCTGGCTGTGAATATGATATACATTTTTTTACTCACATATTTTTATTAGTTTAGTCTACATGCTCGGCTAGGCCCATTGTGTTTTCAAACTTTTGTTTACAGAGTTCATTTGCTTTCTACAATAATGGCTAGAACGCAACAATGGAGTCTGAATATAAAAGCGTCTGAAGGTAATACAAAAGCTCTTAGCTGAAATAACGCTCTGATCTTATTGTAAATGCGGCAAATCATTTTGTTTGTTCATCTCATATACTATAGCAGATTTATTACATTAGAAAAAAACACGACGATAAAAAAAAGGTTGTCATTTTAAGCATTATTTAGTATAAACAAATAAATGGACTTGTTCTTTAGTTGCTAATAAACATTGAATGTGAACGGCCTTATTAGACAGCGAACGAACATGAAGTTTAGCTTAAGTACAAGCCGTCTGCCTGTCACACACAAACAAACCAATGTGTCGTGTGACGTGTACTGTTCTACGGAATCATTACATTCTCCCGTAATAATGATCACAAAAAAATCTTTTCACGCAAGTTGAATGGAAAAAAACGATCTACTGCTGTCAAGTTTAGTTGACATGTGTCAATGTTTTGCAGGGAATTTGTGCGTACGTTCTATAATCTATAATCAACATAGCAAGCCAGGCTTAAAGCTGGAAGACTGTAATATAAGTAGATATGTATATACGAAGCACGCGTACGACCTTATTTCAAGTGCGTGAAAAATACGTTTGAACGTTATGAACTCGGTTGAAAAACTATATTATCAAAGCACTGATTGATTTGTGGATGTAGTAATGACATCGACATAAAGACAAGACCGATGACCCAAGCCCCTAAAAACACAACATTCTTTCCCAAGCAGTGATCCCTCCTAGAGACGAAGATAATGCACAATACCTCACATGAGAAGAAGTAGTTCAGTTTTATTAATCTTGTTCTTTTCCACATTATTGATTTATTCAAAATGGAGATATTGCCATTTATAAGAGATTTTTTACATAAAAAATAACAACTTTGTGTTGAAGTGAAGCGAAATGCCTTTTTGAGCAGTAACAGAAACATGTCAAAATCCACTGACTCTCCCTTGTGCACATATTTTTTTCTCTTTTCAAATACATGAAACATTATTGGCACTATTTGGCTGTGGAATTTTCAACTCTCAGCTCATCATACTGACATGCATCAATTGCAAGACTTGATGTACTTAAGGCAATCGATTGTGAAAAGTTCATTCCGCATAAAAATGGTTTGTTGCGGTGAAGAGATTTGCATAAGGAATCAGTAAAACAAAGTGATATCTTGCAAGGTTACGATGAGATGACTCTGAAGAATGAAATGGACGAAATACTTTTCACACAACTCAATTCGACCAACTTGTCAACAATGAGGTGAAATACACCGCGATATTATTAAAAACGTATATAAACAAGGTGCGGTCATTTGAGGAGTAGAGGTTTATAATAGTGTATCCAACATATTGTATCGATCGTCAATATGGAATATTTCTTTGCTGTTGTTCTATACAGACAAAAAATTTGTGAATATGTTTGCATGCGTTGGTGTGTTTGCTTCAATTACAAAAAATACCGTGAGTTATATATTTTTCAATACGTCTGCTTTCACGCAGTTGCTCATTTCAAGTCAGTCTGAGCGTAAAACACTTTTTATTTACTTCGTTTTATTTATTGTAATCAGTCAGCGTTTTATTGGTTTCTCACATTTTGAATAATGTGCATATTTTTATGTTTTTTTCGAAGCTTTGTATTCAAATGAAACCTAATCATAAAAGTCCATCTTTTTTGTCAGTCAAAAAGAATCGTTTTAACTTCATGCATGATGACTTGGAAAACTATTTTCTATGTTTTAAATTGCAACGTAAACTATAAATTCCTGCTATGTATGTTTTTATATTTAATAAAACGATTTGTGTTATAATTTGATACTGGTTTCTATAAAACGCATGGCATAGCTTTAAAAAATATATTCATTAACTTTAGACCACCCGTTCGTTATTTTGTGACAGTTTTTTAAATCATACCATATGGACAGCGTGGGAGTGAAAGCTCTGATATATAAGATTGTACCAAATTACGTAAATGAGCGTAATTAGTTAGTTACCTTTACAATTCAATTCTTCGACGCCACAAACTAAACAAATAAGAACTTGTAATTCAGTTAACAGGAAAATAGTTTTTGAAGAAATGTCTTATCTACTGATATGTGAAGTCTAATTTAGGATATTTTATGTACATATTTGCTAATATCTTGCAAAATTGTTTCACTTTAGTCTTGTTTTACATGAAAAACAAAAAATATATAGAAAGTACTCTGATATCATGAATCATTCACCAAATTGGAATTCTTCGCTAGGCTTGACATCAAATAACCCGAGTAATTTTTATGATATGCCTATGCACTCTCAACATATTATCATCATATCATATCATAAATAATATTTATCCGCAAATAAACATTCATACATGTATTCATGTTTAATAGGATCCCAGCCAGTATAGGTAAATGAACTGTGCACTTTTTTTTGCCAAAAACTAAACCGCAAACTTTATTCGATCCTGGATGGGGTTGTCTGGTCAGCGTCGTGTCCAGCCATCCATCGTTCAACATAAAAACAGCACAAGATCACTAACCATGACTTTGTTGCATACATTTTTTTGCTTCAAATTCAAATTTGTGCAAATATGCGATTTCATTTGTAAGATGAATATTTTAATACCATTGTTCTAGAACATACACATTATATTTTTATACTTTAGCTTGTAATATTACAATATCTCTGATCGACCAAAGTCAAAGAAAGTTTGAACTTGTTAGGAATTGCAATTTATGTAATCATAAAAATGGCATTCATGATCGTTATTTCTAGCAAGCATGCACTCTTTGACCAAGTATTAAATTTAAATTATCTGCTTGTTATGCATATTCTATGCAAACTTGTAATTTCATTTTGATTTTTAGGTTGCGTTAAGAATAGGGCAAATGAAACATCGCTGCAAGATTAGACTCCATTGTTTGTACATGTGCAGGTCGGTCTCTGTCCACCGCCATCATCACTGCCGTCGCCGTCCACACATCCTGGCCATTGATTCACCTAGCTTGGTTGCATAAAACTGCAGTTCTTCTTCTTGATAGAGTTGATGATGGTGATGATGATTGTCATAAACAATGAAACCAACATATACAAGAGTGAAGGTAGTCAGAATATCTTTTTATTACTCGTTGTTTGCTCAATTTGAAGCATTTTGTTTGAACAAGGGTTGGAGTCATTTGGCTCTTGCTTTGTGATAATTTAAGCTCCTAATGCACCGTTTCTAATGCAAATTTTCGCATATTTAAATACAGATGAGAAGAAGGATTATAATCATAATAATAATCCTGATGATAATGAAGAGGAATTAGGAGGATCGTACACAGAAAAGAGGGGTTGATGTTAATTCGGCTATTCACCGATTCCCATTGTGAATGCTGGTGATTAAATCGTCAACATCATCCATAACCCGACACAAACGTCTGTCCGGGCCATGATTGCTTATATATGTGATTAGTTTTGCAAGCGAATAAACGCTTGTCTTGGAATAAAATAGCAGAGCAAATTATGAGACGAGGCGTTAAATGCTACTCAGCTCAAGTACCATTGTAGTCTTTGTTTATATCCGTGTCTGTGTACTTGTACTCTAGAAAGAGTGATTGCTGTTGCTTTTTTCATCTTTTGTAGATGATAGGATGATGCAACAGGTTCCTACACAACTTTTTGGAGAAGCCGGTATGCAAATTACTATTGTAAATTCATTCGACTTATAGTAAAGCTAAGTGTTCAGCTTAATTAATTCGAAAATGACGATTGAGCAGGGAATTATTTTTATTTTCTCTTCAGCTGAAAGACATGTCTTTTACGTTTGGTGTCTTGATAACATTTGATGTATTGCTGACAATCGCAAGGACTTATCATCACATACACAAGTTTTTGTTTTCGCACATAGATTTTATTTTATCTGCAATTCCAATGCTTAGAGTTGAATGATCATGCCGTATAGATAAGGTGTACAATGCTTAATTTAAAATGCAAATAGAAAGATTTCTTCTTGAGGCTCCTGTGACTGACTATGAGATGCATTTTACACTCTGCTAGCAAAGCAATCTCAAGGTCGTAGCCGTGTTTCCCTCTGAGTAGTTAGTAAATTTAAGCTTAAAATGTCAGACATATTTTACATAAAACCTAGTTTTACCTTAGCTTTTGCCAAAAGTCTATCGAATGTTTGTTTCGAAAGGCTCACACTAATATAAGGATTACATTAAAAAAACAAATTGAAGATTCCGTAGAATCAACGCGAATCGTGTTTGTCTGCATGCAATAGTCGTAAAAGCGATCATATTTGCTCAGTTCCGGTATCTGCTCATGTGCTTAATTCATGTCTACACGTTTTTGTTCCGTCAATCACTAAAACATTTCCCCGTATGGATTATAAAAGTCATAAAACAGCAACAAATGAAATCGTAATATTTTGACATCAGGTAAGCGGACAGTCTTCGGGCTTGAACTTGATGCTAAGGAGGCACTCAGTAGACAGTAGACAAAAATCGACTTTCGAACGATATAGCTAACATTCTTTCTGTACATAATTCAAAACAGGATGATTGCCACACTTTTATACATAATCGTCATATAATTTGGATGGAACCAAGAAATCAAGTTTTTATAACTTTTCATAAATCACGTCATTATCGTTTTAGCATATACTATTCTATTCTGTAGCCACGAATAACAAAAGGGGGTGAATTTTTCAATAAAAATATCATCATAAATGCCCGCTGCTTCTGAAAAATCCTTTGTTTTATGGATTATTTTGGAATCTCATGTCAAGTTTCCTACTTATTGGAGCAATACCAATTTTTCTCCTATATCTTAAAAAACAACGCAAGAATTGAAAAAAAAAACTAATGTTTCAAACAAACAAATTTTTGAATATACATTATACATATTCGCCTCACTTCATCACGATAAACCTTAAGTGAACTAGTATCCATAAAACAGGAAATTTCGCTCTGTTGTGTGCCAAGTAGTTTGAAGCATTTTTACGGGCAAACTAAATTGATTTATGGTCCGTTTTGTTTCAGATGCGATTAAATATGTAATAAAAGTTGGGGTTTGCACTCTCCATTGGTCGGGTTAACTACTTGCACATCGAAGACATGTTTTAGTTTAAGTGTCATAATTTTTACTCCAATTCAACAAGATTACCTTGCTAGTTCAATACCTGTTATGATTATCAGTTGTTGGTACTTATGACTAAATTAATCTAAAGTAACTACAAATGAGAAGCAAACTTAGTATCACTTTACATTTTATAATTTATCATGCGGGGCAATGTGTTTAAAAAAAATTGCTTCTTAAGTACGATATTGCTTGGAAGTAACTTCATCCTTGCAATAATGATTTATGGACAACAATTTTTTTTACTATTCTGCCAAAAGTTAATTCGAAGAGAGATATATGGATGGTTAAGTCGCGCTGACATGCAATACACTGTACGCACAAATCGAACATCCCTATTCACACCACACAACTAAACGATAGTTCATAAATGATTTCAAGTCTTGTCGATTGAAATTTAATATGATTCTGGTGATAAACTTTAATGACTTGAAGAGAATAAATAAACCACCTATTTTGGATATTGAATTGAAAACCTAAAAAGCAGTAATGATAAGTGAAAAATGCACCCAAGTATATATGTACGTTATATCGAATTGGCCAATACTTATTCGTGTGTATTCACTTACGTTTTTCTTAAAATGCTAAAAAAAATGCTTAGTAGTTGGTAAACCAGCAGTGGTCGAACAAGCTCTTTTGGTATTCCATCAAATCAATATTATGATCTTAAGGTTCACGGTTGAGCCGTGAAAAAACTGCTGTTGAAAATATGGTAAAATGAATGTAAAACTTATATTTCTCAACGAATAAACATCTGCCTCATGCATATGTGATAGATGGCTTTTCGTGATTTTTACTGCCATTTCTGCATAATGTAAGTTGTTATGATCAGTCAGGTGTACTAGTGCTGTTACTTAACATGCTACATTCTGTGACTTGAATATGGAGTATACACCATTATGAGTTCCGACTGGATACTTTTTACTTTGGTTTTGCAGTACAGAGCGTAGCCATTGATTGTTGATTATAGCCGAAGGAATTGTTCTGCTCGTTCTCATTCCCATTCTTCTTTTCGCTTATAAAATTAACTTGAAAATGAGGCTTGTGGAATGGCGGTTTTATGGAAATGCCTTGCATAAATTTCACATTCTTTTGGTGCTGATTGAGTTAACGAAATATTTATCATTACCAGTGCTACTTTATGCTTTCTGGGAAAAAGCTAAATCACGAAATGACGCTACTTAAAAATTTAATTATTTTTAAGTCGCGTTTTTCTTATAGATAAAATTGAGCATGATGAAGGTTTGAATTTCAGAAGAATCATCGAAATTTTTAACTTTAAACGTGTGGGACCGATAAGCTATTACATAAATACTTTTACGGTTCTTTCTTCTTTGTTGCATTGAAAATTTCAAGCTTAAAAACGGTGATAATTTTCCTGTTTGTCCTTCATCGCTAAATGGGAAAGGAATTGATATTAATTCGATCCTGATTAATATACAAAGATGAAGAAGTGCTTCTCAAATTACCTATTGTACAATAATTAAAATTATGCAGTCATCGTTTTTTAGATTTTATATTTGTTTGGCCCGGCCGACCTATCACCTTAAAAAATCAAAGCTCCTCTAAATTCATTAATCCATTCATTAAAAATTCATAGTATACTTGGGCTTTGTAATTAGTAATTAGGATTGACATTGTTAAGCAGTGAATAAGCAGCCTGCACGATAATTTAGGAGTTGGGTTCGGCTTTTAACCACATTGTTCGGTGTCGGTGTATGCCCTCCTGTGCTATGTTCATAGTGCATTTACAAGTGAAAGAACCAGCAAATGACGAACTCAAATTATTATGACTCAACATTTTCTGACTTTTTATGGAATTATTTAAGCGATAAAGCTGATGTGCTGCCGTTTTGCTGCATTTTATCCCCTGCATCAGAAGAACACAGTGAAGTACAGCAAAATAGCTTGGATGACGAAGAATAAAGTTTTGGTCGTAATTTGTACAGGAAATTTTGTAAGCTGCAAGTTACAACAATAATGCATAATCTAAGCCATATTTTATCAAATAGCAAGACGCTATACGCTACACCAAAGTTAAAAAATAAAATCTATTTAGTTTTCTTCAGAAGAAAAGGCTTATCTGTACCGGCACAGCATATGATTCATGTGAAAGTGTACCACGGCTAGTCAATTGTGCATGGTATATTGAATCCTTGTACAGTGTTCTCATGGCTTACATCATCATTACACTAGTGTAATCATTTTATAGACTCGGTATTTTAAAGTGACATATTACGTGTGTATAAAAGTATACATGTCTAAATTTTTTCTCAGGACGGTCCGGTACATTGGTTTTATAGTTAAATGATCAGGGATGCTATATATTTTTTACATCCGGGTTCGATCTGATTTGCTTCCATTCTTTTTTATGTTCGATGCAGCAAGAAGAGAGACAGTGTACATACCTGAGCATGTAAAAATACAGGTATCCTGGATCGAAAGAAATGATACGCACCAGTTGACAGCTTTTATGTATTCATGAACAAGTTGCTACTATGATAAATATGATACATATATAAATACATATTCTTGTATAATATATTTATTTGATATTACCTACTCGTATTATTATGTCACGAGAAGTTTCTTGATCTGAAATCTCATAGTGAAATGATTCAGTTTAAATAAAAAACAGCGCAGCAGCTGAATAATTCAGACTTTATCACGAAGCCGCTTTATTTTTCCAAGAAAAACAAAATACATGTAAAACAAAGTTGTGTGTGTCTTGATTTTCTGATTATATAATGCATTTGTATTGTCTGTATCATATATTATACGAGCAGAACGCCCGAAAACTAAAGTTTTCGATAACTACCTAACGCTAAAATCGGACCCCTTCCCCTACGTTA
>JAQFZH010003313.1:0-14108 GCA_034695485.1 Entomobrya nivalis | reverse complement strand
TAGTTAAAATAATTAGGCTAACCGATACATCTTCATCTAGTTCCTTTCACACAAGTGTAGAATCTGTCATGAATTATCATAAAGACAGCACTGATTGTGAATATGCGAGTGAAGTATTGTTAGAAAAAGAAGGAAATCGAGACGAACATCCAGATCGTCATGTTTTGTAGTTACATAGTCACATGTGTACAGAGTTCTCATTCTGAATAGAAATGACGCAGTTAATTAACTCACTGTTGTAGTGTGTCTGCGTCTAACAATGAAAGCCATGCGAAGAGCAAGATGTACGTGATTGTCCCGTTGAATGACTACATAATATTCTCCTATTCCAAATGATCTTCACGTAACAACATTTTTGTGAATGCCAAGATTTCCTTACAAGAAGGATGGATACATGCATTGCGTAAGAATCTACGACCATAATAAACCAAATTGCTACTTGACTATGTGCAATCCATCCATTTAATGAATGAGACAAGTCCCTTTACAGCATCATTGAGAATTGTCAAAATCCCCATTTGTCCATATTTACACTTCGTTTTCTTATAATATTTTATATAATTAGCTGTCGTTATGCGCAAGGGGCTCTTGCACGAATTCCACTAACATGGATCACTACAAAAGTACATGATGCAGCTATAATGCGTTATTCTGCTACAAATCTTGTAAGACTATTCATCAGTCATGTAATATTGAACTAATTGAATATTTCAAATACGAAAAATTTATTTTAATTTTTATGAATACCATATTCGAGTCGTCTCATAGTAGGATAATTAGCATTACTGAGTATTTCTAAATAAATCTTAAGTACCGTGCAATGTCATCTTATCCATTCCTGGAAAATCCATTTGAAAGGGGGAATAGATGTTGGATCTACTAAATTTTTATTGGCCATGACTTTAACTGTAAACTCATGTTTGGTCTATGCATTAAATAGCTTATTTTCTTAAGATGAAGCATAAAAGTGGTCGTAAAACCTGTCTAGTTTTTTACTCACCCTTTGCCAATTATTACTACACACAACCATTTGCATCAGAAACAAACTAAGTTTACTTTTGTAAATGTAAAAATCCCTTACATATGAGATAAAAAAGTGATGTTCCGTTCACGCTGTAAAATGTGTGAAAAAATTAATGTAGAATGTTAAATTTCTTGACATTTTGATTAAATTGTGAAAATAACAAAGGTTAAGTTGGGTAATAAATACAAAGAAAGTGAAAAGAAGTGCAACCACTGCAAAAACAAGTCTTAATTCTCTCTTTTTACGGACTTTTTTAAAATGCAAAAAGACTGTTTGCATTTTATATGATAAGCTTGCAAAACGAAAGTGAAACGATGCATAAAGCAAGATATTTCACGGAACACCACCACCGACCAACATGACAGAGTTTGCCATCAACACGTTTCTTGCGAATGTAAAAAAGAATGAAAGCGGGTATTAATGATTTTTTTTTTCATCTTAAAAAGTAAAAAAAAATAATATAAGGAGGGCTCAGAAACTTTTCTGAAAATTTGCCAAGTGCAAATATATTTTAACCAAAAAGCATTCCACACAAAAAAAAGTTTCAAACAACCAAGCCAGCGACATAAGAGGCAGGCAAGCTAGCAGATGAGTACAAAAAGTCAAATCCCTTGTTCTTCTGTTTGCCTTTGTAGCTTGTATTTAGCTCTCTCCCTTGATTTCCACACTTAAGTAAACTGAAATAATCATGAGACAGAAGCAGAAGGAAAAAATGAGTGTGTATTTTTTTCTCTTTTGGCTAGAGTGAGAAAAAGTGAACAGAGTAAAAAAATAAGACGGGAAAAGATGTATGTTCTTGTGTAAAGTGCATGTCAAGGATGCTAAAAGGATAGAGTGAAACAGTAACATCAGAAAATATCCTTTTTGGTGTTTTAATGCAATTCTTCATCATCTTCAGCAGTACAAAAGCGCGCACAAATGAGTTATAGCAGTACCTATACACACACATTCGTCGTATTACCCGCGAACGCCTGCATTTAACCATCCGGAAACTAAAGAAAAAGGAACGACATTTTATAACGAAGGAGGAAGCGACGATGAGCAAAAATGAAGTAAAGTTGTATACGGATGCTATAAGGAATAAGGATGCTGAGTCCTGAATGAGTACAAAGCTTAAATATTATGTAAGTAGAAGTGCACAAGAAAGGATTTCCTCTTCAACGTAAATTTTTTTGTGTGCGATGACTTGACTTAACTACTGGATAGGAAGGAGTTGGAGGAAAATGAAGAAAAAACGAAGGCGATGACTTTTTGCCCCTATAAATCCTTTGACACTGATATTTTGACAGCGGTTAATGTCCTTAAGCCTCATAAATGAGAAAACTTGAGCCCTCATGCATGAGGAAAAAACGCACAGACATCTACATATACTCAGCTCAGCTGAACATCTTTTTAAAATTTATGGGAGAGAAAATACTATTATAATGCATCCTGCATAAAAATTCTTCCCAACTTAAAGTATCTAAATGACTGAACAAAGAGATGAGGAACTGTACTATGCACACAAAATATTTTCGTCTTTACTTTTTTAAAGGATCACACAAAGTAAATTTTATGTGTGTGTGTGTGTTGTTAATATAATCCATTGCAATAAAGGGTTGAGATGAGCAGAATAAAAAAAAATGTTGATGAGACATGAGATGGACGACAGGAAAAGTACATAAAATACAGGCATCAATGTAACAAGTGATAGTATAGTATCGGTTTAGTTTGAAGAACCCGGAGGGCTACATTTTTATGTCATGTTTTCCCAAAGTAGCCTCTTGTCAACACCCATCATCATCATAACTGTTATATGTTCTCATAATCATCACATCATAATATCCATCGAAGAAACTTAAGAAGAAAAGAGATGTTGTAAAAAAGCATATATTATTACTGAGGACGAGAACACACATTCCTCTTTTGATCATGTGTGAAGAGCAAACATAATAACAATTTCTTTGGAAGACAAGTCAGTTCAGTCGTTACGTTATCATAATCATCATGACATTATGATACGATGTCCATGTCCAGATAAAAAGGCATTCATAAAACATTTTTGAGGAATGTTTTATGTCCGCAGTTTTTGTCAGTTTTCTCTATATTTCCAGTACAACCCTTTTGTTCTTCGCGTGTAATAACGCTCATACATACATAAATGTAGTAAACAGTGTCCACAAGTAAATGCGCAGTCCATCCATCAACTTTTATAATATTACCGTATCGTAATAATAAAATGGCAGAGTGAATGAATGGATGGATGCTGCTACTACCGCTGACGCTGGTGATTTTTTGACACTTTTTCTGACATAAAATGAATTGCCTTGTTTTTTATTTGTGCTATACACTGCTATTTACTCAGCTTTTTTTGGTGTGTTCCTTTCTTGTCTTTTGAGCTGGATTTTACTGCTGATGTAACTTACACACTCATGTAACTCGTACACAAGCACACACCAACTTGGTTGTGGTTTCTGCCCAACCGTGTCAATACTCATTTCCTTGGCTGTCATCATAAATGAATATGCCGTTCAGTTATGTCTGTTTTGTCTGTCGAACACTTACCCGATCTGGCTTCATGTATGTCTCTGAACAACTCTTGCAGTTTACAACCTCACGTGTTTTTTGCCGATTATCATTCATTTTCCTAAAACATACACTTACACAACAAGTAATAAAATATCGTGTACACAGCTAGACAACATTTTTTTATTTTGGTAAAAATCTCAAGATTTTTTTTCTCCTTTGAGAGAGCACACGGGTGAATAAATTTTGTGCTTGTCAAAAAAATTTCCTTCTTGTTATTTTTGTGCACTTATTCACACCACACTCACATTGATATTCACCTTCACAATTTTAATAAAAAAAATTCCTAAAGCGCTGAGTGTATTGGTTTTCCAGGAGAGATATTCTCAGCTTAAAATTGTTCTTGTCATTTTAGGTGCGTGTGGTTTTCGCTTGATAAGCTATAAGAAAAAAAAAGAGTTGATGTGCTGTGAGTGTGAGCGGTGCAGTGCACCGTGTACTTACGTACATTACATCATATTACCTTTCCATTGAAATAAATGGCAGTGTGGAAAGCATTAGTGAGGCAATGAAGCAAGGAAGGTGTGTAGTAAGCCAAGTTAAGTCAAGTCACTCTTTTTCATCATCATCAAAGCACATAAGTTATATAGTCTTTATAGTATTTTGTTAGTTAGGTATAAGCTTGTGTTATCCCACTGTGTGCCAGCTCACCGAAACACGGCAAAAAGAAATTCGTTCTTGTCTCCGCTGGAAAATTGCAAGACTTTCTTGTGTACTCAGCTCGACTTTTTTCATCATGTCATCATCATTGCCTTCTTCATCATCAGCAATGATGTAGAAAACAGAAAAGCTAAATAGTACAAAAAAAACGTTTTGAGAATGTACATATGTATGTGAGTATGTTCTTTAAATACAAACCACACGCGTGCATTTGGCCATGTAAATAAGAATAAAATGAATGTGTGTGTGTATGTTCATGTATTTAGAGGAAGTTGACGAGTAACTGCTGGAGAGAGAAAAAGAGTTGAGCTGTGAAGTAAGTTATTTGGTTCATTCCACCAGACAGGCAGAGAGAAGCAAGTGAGTAGGAGAGAAACAGAAGCATGACAGAACAAGACATTTTGACACGTCGCCAATTTCTTGCGCACTCCATTACAACCACGTCAAGAGTCTTTCAGCCTTAATCTCACTCACTCACTTTGCTCGCCCTCGCACACACACACACGCATTCAGCAAAACCGCAAAATGTGAAATGAAAGTAAGAAAGCGACAAGAACAAGAAAAGGAGAGAGAACTCATTACGGACTATATGCAGAGTGGTCTCATTTTCTTACTTTCTCTCATTTTATCGTTGATGCTATATAGCTCGTTTGCCTATTTTTCATTTATTTTAATGCGAATATGTGTTATTACTTCATGGCCTTTTTTAATTGTAATTACATATCTGTTGTAGACGTAGGATTCTCTTCAATATATGCACAGTGCACAGTAATTTTGCCGATATTTATCTTAAAAGTCTGGTTGGTTTCAAAATTCGTGAAATTTCACGTGAAACAATGAGTGCTCTCCATTCCAAAAGAGAAACTCTCTTAGAGAATCAAGTCTATGTCTCTTTTCTGGTTATGAAATATCCTTCCCTGGGGCTATTCTAAAGCATCATTTACAAAATACACTGGTATTGTTATTTTTCCTTTTTTTGAAACAATCCAGACACAAAAATAATGCCAACTCACAAATGCTATATTTACTTTCCCCTCTCTCTCCACTTCCCAACTTTTGCTCTTTGTGGCCAATGTATATGTCTTGTTTTATCAATTTCCCAAAAGGCTTATCCATATCCGGCACAACAGCAAGTGAACATGTCTCAGGTAACAATATTATTAAACCCTTTCTGTTCTCTATAATGCTGCGCATTATATCTACCTAAATACACACATATCATAATATAAAAGATTACATTTAATGTTGCATCATTTCATTTCTTTGGAAAAGGAGAAAGTCGTCTGGTGACTCGGCTAAGTGAGCATTTTCCCTTTGTTGTCCTTTTCCCACTTTCACTTTAGATGCCTATGTTGTGGGGTCTTGTGACTATCGTGTATCATAGCATTATGAATGGGATAATATTACACACACGTACAAAACAACAAAAACCCGTAACTTGAGCTTGTTGTTAGAACAAAAAATACAAAATTTTGGAAAATAAGGTAGATGTTAAAGTAAATACTATTCCAGAACGTGAAACGAAATACATATAAAATACCTTGAGGTACTCAAATTCAAGCGGCTACTTTGGCTAGTAAATACGTGACATCTATCTAGCATTGTTCGAAAGTCCGCGAGTGAGTCAAATGAGATTAAAAAAAGACAGAAAAGCAAACTGATAACATGAAAGATACGAATATAATCTTCTATATTATGTATTATGGTATATACATAAATGTGCATTTAATATTATCCACTTTGTCCCATGAGTATGAATTTTTTCACCATTTTCAATTCCAAACAATCCATTTCGTAGGAAATGTGAGAACTGCGAATTGACACCAGCTTGGATTCTCGCCAAAGCGGTATAAGAGAGGTGCCCACAAGGAGGGCGTTCCTTCCTCGCGCTAACTGACGTACTTATTTTCCAACTTAGTCGAAAGTAAAAAATATATCATCAGGGAATCGGTATTTGTCAACGGCTCATGTATGTATGCATAACTGTATACCATGTGTAAATATGATTGTGAATTACAATTTTAATTAATCTTTCTCGCTTGAGCCATCCATTAAATTTTTTGTTTGTCACACTTCGGAAACCAGAGATATTTTGTCTACAAACGACGAACCAACTCGACCGAGCAAAGTGTAAATCAAACTAGTTTTATATGAACGAGCAAATACTGAGCACACTAACACACACGCCCCCTGTTTTTCCCTTTCGTTTGTTCAAATAGAAAGCTTTACTGAAGCATCTGGAAGGTTTTTGTGAATTGCATTGCACGAGGTTCCATTTCCATTTTAATTACCAGTCACATGTATATTTGCCCATGTTCCAATAAATCCATGCACAAAAACTCAAATACCGCTGCGACCACCACTACCGGACGAGATTACTGTTGTGTGTTATTTTCTATGTATCAAGTAAACTAACTTAAAGTCTCACACGTTTTCCTGATTACTACAAGTGATCGCATTGTAATCCTCAGTGCATTTTCATTCGCTGCACTTTTCCTAGTATATTTACTTATTTGCATAACCCTTTCCAAAATATCGTATGAATTTCTAGTAGAAACATGAGAAGAGGTGGTACTCACTCCATCCCAGTCCGCATTTATTTACACAGCTAATTTTACCCTCACTATGAATTCATATGTTTAATCCTCCTCCTGCCCTGTCCTTTTGTTACCCTCATTGTATTGTTGCTGTAATGCAAGTGCAGAGGAAACGAGGGATTTTGATTGAAAGTTGAGCCGAGCCGGTTTTGCTTGCAACATGTAGCCTTTATAAATTAAAATGGAAACGATCCTAAAAAAAGAAAGTAGCTTTACTCTCTGTAAATTTATAAAGCATACAAGATCACTTTCTTTTGAATACCTTTTATCCAAAAAAGGGTATTAAAAGTAACACCAGGGAATCTGGTAAAAATGATTACGCAAATATAAGACATAAAGTATTCCTGCTGCTTTTCCTTCATTGCATACCATATTGAAAATTATGTGTGCACTTTGTATGCATATGTATGGGTGCATTGCACTTACATAAATGAAATATAAACTTTTCCCACTTCACACATTTTACTCTACACGATCGCCATCATCGTATGAAATATGCTTATGCCACAATTGCACTCTAGCTGCTACCCACCCATACGATGCATGCACCTTGCTGCCCTGCCGCTGGTGGTTTATAAAGTCGCTCGTCGATAAAAAATATTGTTTGCATTCCATATTTGGTGAAAATGGTTTTTCTCCTCCTGTTTTTCTCTCCCTCGCGCCTCTCCGTAAATCTGGACGTTTGTTGAATGTATAATTTTGCAATGAAATTTATTCTGGTGATAATCCGTGGGAGGGCAAATGGAATAACACATAGGTATAATATATTTTCACTGGGCAAGGAGGAATAGCTGTGATGGTAGTGGTAGCTGTAGAACAACACAGTAGTAAATCCTCCATCGGTCGGTGTAATTTTTTACCGAATAAAAAGTGTAAGCAACAAAGCATCGCTAGTGCTCTATGTGGTGTGGTGGTGGAGGAAGGTAACAGAAAACAGCAAGAAGCAACCCCGACGGGTGGCATCACTTTCATTGTGCCTCCACCACCATCGCCGCCGTTTGATACTGCTGAGCTATTGGATTTTTTTTCGGGCTCCTGTGCTCAGCCTGAGCCGACAACTAAAAAATGACTTGAACGCCAACTTCCTTTATAACTCCACGTTCTACAGATTATGCATGGTAATTTTATTTGCCTAACTCACTTTACACTATTATTTCTCTTCTTATTTTATATTTTATATGGATGCATGTGTGAGTGTGTACTTATAATGGGGCCTTCCTGAACAAAATAAAAGAAAGGAATTCCCATGCTGAGAAAGTCTCAACTGCTCCACTGCTCACAACAACAACTCTTCCCTTTGCCTTTTCGTCTCGCCTGTTTTGTTTGTTAGAAAATAGTTCATGCTAACAAGACTTACAATAGCAGTAAGCAACACAATACAGCACAGCTACTAATTTTAATCTGTTTGTGAAACAGCAACTTATTGTACATGTATGCTTGTCCATTTAATGTAAGCATGTTTAAATAATATATTATGTTGGCTTTACAGGCAACTTTCATCTTGACTTTTTGGCTACATTGAATTTAAAGGCATACTGTTTTACATTTTTACATAAGAAGAGTCCAGAATTCTCTTGTGGTCTGGTAAGAGCGATGAGTTGAGTTGTGTAACGCTCATGTCAAATTCACTTATTCATTCGCAACAAAACATGACAGAGTCTAGTCTAGTCTCCACTTGACGTGTTTTCTTCCACTCGTCTCATTTCAAGTGGTGGCGTTGGGTACGAATAGTACAACTATATGGTAGCAAGCAGCAGCAGCGTACTCCCGTGATGCTGTCGTCGAGACCGAAGCGTTCTGCATCCTTTCACTGTGAAAACAATGCTGGCTTATTATTTTTAGAAAATTGTATGCAAAATGAAAATGCGTGTATGAACTGTCTACTTCATGAAGAAACATGCGTACACACACTTGTAATCTTGTTTACTATTCCCCGAACACCTATTCTATTTATGCTACATATTTTTATTTGTGCATTTCTCATAAGTACAACACAATACAAAGAAAGCTTAGACTTCCGGGAGAATTGTTCATGAAAATGGGTAAAAAGTAGAAGTGTCATTATATTACCCTCAACACTTAAAATTTATTCTGTATTTTTATATTTGAATTAACAAAACAAAAATACAACAGAACGTGTAATGCGATAAGTGCACCGAATAAGCATTTTTACTTAATGCAAGTTCTTGAAATACAAACATGTTCATATTATTCTGAATACGAGAAAAAAGAAAATACAAGAAAAAAAGAATACATAATACAATGCAGAAAAACAGTATAATTGACAAAGAATTTTATTTTCTGGGAAATATGATGATATACAGGCAAATTGCATGCATGCACTCTGCATTCAATTTGTATTCTCGCTTTTCCATTTCCACGCAAAAAGATACGTATTCAAGCAACTAAACGCTTAGGCATGTATTATAACTTATAACATTTTCAGTTTTTAGTAGTTCATGCTGGTAAAAATGATATGCATAAAGATATAGACAAGAGGAAAGAGAACTACGACGACTTGTATAGTTGCATGTGTAAAAATTGTATGATATGTGGGTGGATATTTTTGTTTGGATGCTTGTGTGTATACAGATGAAAAACATTTTTACGTACGATTTTTAGAAGTAAACTGCGGAAGAAAGTATACTTATACTAACTTCAAATGTAGTTGGTGTTGGTACTCCTGTTGTCCCCCAGCCGATCCCTTTTTTTGTCCCCGACAAGATATGCTGAAAATGTCATATCTTCCCAAGAGATCTTGTTGCCCATGAGAAAACAAAAAAGTGAAAGTGGATTTTTGCTTGCTTTTATACATGAGTAGGATGACAATACTCAAAGAGTCTAGCAAGCATACAATCGCAGAGTTCTTTGTGAATGAAGGATTTAGAGCTTGTCATCCTATGAAACATGAAGACAGAAAACAAAACCAAGTAGTACAACTTAGTCTTTGTGTGTAATTTTAGTAAAAAAAAGAAACAAAAATAAAATGATATATTTTACATTTTTTGGTGGCGTAGTTGGAGTTCATTGCCATAATGCACGGCAATCAACAATAATGCCACATACAATTTTTATTTTTCGATTTTCTTCATGTTTTCACTGAATAATAGTCATTCTTTAGTTTCTTCTTTCTTGAGCATATACATGTACATGTGTGTTTTTGGCATGGAATTTGCCAAACTTTGTATCACAGAGGATAATAATATCTATGTATCAGTTGAGTTAAGAGTTGTCTCTGGTGAGGCTTGTCATGTGCATGCTTGCATATAATATTGTCAACGACTGGTATTCTTCAGTGAACCGAAAAAAGAGTGCGTGAGTAGAGTAGACATATACACACTAACATGCATGTTTTTTTGGTTGGATGAAGAAAGATGGTCACGATAATGGTGAAGATGCAGATGCAGAATGTTGTTTTTTTGTTTGGGGAAAAATCCATTCTTTCAGAAAGCAATTCCAATGCAGATGTGAACAAAAATGCATTTTATTCTTTACGTTCTCTGCACACAACACGCCACCACCACCAGCTGAAGTACACACGAAAAAAAACACACTAGATTTCCATTTTCTCTCAAGAGCACACAAATAATATGGAAAATAGAAAAATCGACAAACGGAGAAAAAAACGAAGGAATGGAATACGTAGACACGTATGTTTTCTTCGTTTTTCTCTTTTTGTTTGTGTAAACTTGTAACAGGAGAGAGGAGGATGATGCAGTGCATTTTATTAAATGCAGCGGCGAATCAATGTCTCTGGGGATTTTCAAAAAAGCTTCAGTTTTCAGCTTCTTTCCATCATTTCCCTGCATGCAATGTAATATCATGTGTACCTGCCTTGCCTTCTCGCCTGCTGTCTCACCATTCCATGCAGCATTTTGCATTTCGTCTGTCTGCTGACATGAGAGAAAAGAGAGTGCATTATTATGATGATGGCTGGAGCTGGATGCTGAGTCGACTTGAAGTAAATTGTGAGATTCCACCTTATACCTTAACCAAACGAGCAAGTGACGGTGATGATGATGATCATGAGAGACTTGACTGGTATAAATGGAAAAACGAAGATATTATCTGTTGTGAAAATGGGGAAGTGAAATCTTCGCTCAGACACTCCATCCACCTCTCTTCTCTTGTTGGGTGGATTGGATTGCTGAATACAAGTACATTCTAGTATATAAACTACTTTACTTACTATTCCATTGCACTGATCATAGCTGTTTATGCATTGCTGATGCCAGGAGATTTTTATTTTTTCCTGCATCCTTCCCACTTTTCACCCTGACTTATATAGTTTATAGCTAAAGGGAGAAAGTAAATAGCTCAACTGAATGTTGTTTGTAGGAAAAACTTGGAAATGGTACAAGGTTTGCAATGCAATGCAATATGAGTGTAGTCATATAATATTGTATTTTAGGAGCGAATTTTTTTAGAATTCAACTTGAAAGGCTGGTTGTTTGTTGGGTGGGCCGCAACGCAATGTAATATAAAATCGTAGACGACCTTGGTTGATGTTGATATTATGCTATTTGTATGTCGAGTAGAGATGGGATAGGATGATGATCTAAACTGAATCTGAATGTGGGATGATGATGATATGATGGAGGATTACTGTGATGGATATGAATTTAGTACAGGAGACCCAAAAAAGTTGTGAAAGTTCATATTTTAAAATGTCAGTCAGTCCATGTTGGAAGTATGCCTAGTGCTGTGTAGTGATTCTCAGGTTTCTTTTTATAAAATGGGGTGGTGGTAATAAGATGGGTGATGAAAACATGAATTTCATATTAAGTATTTGAATAACAAAATTATGTAAGATGATATTATGCAATGCAGTGACATAAGTAATATGAACTGCAGTTTGTGTGTGTATGTGCATTCCCTTCACTGGAAATACTGAAAGATTTAAACTTACATTAGCATTTTATGCAAAAGTCGGTATGCTTTAAAAAATACTCGACTCTCAAATAATGTACATTTCATATTGCAAGTAACACAAAACAGTTTTTGTTTTAGTTTTCTAAACGGAAAAGTAAAAACTGAGTGATCTCCCTTTGGAGACAAGTATATTTTCCCAAAGTTGTAAATAAAATGCGTATTTCTGTTCATATCACCACGCTCATCATTTCCACTTTAAATTTTTTGTAGAAACTTGTTAAAAAGATAAAAGTTGAATTTCCACTGGATTCACTCGTAGTCACTCAGTCAGTTCCGCTTTGAATTGGAGGAAGTGCACATCTTTTTTGCCTAAAAACTTACCTTTCCCCCACACTTGCATACATCCATCTATCTTTGTAGTGAAACGATGAGCGCATCAAGGGAATTCTCAGGAAGAAAAGTCGTATTTTTCTCTTTTGATAATATAAACACTATTTAACTTAATCCTCCCCGCTCCAAAACTGCAATACTCTCTTTTTTGTTGTATATAAGGTGTGTATACTCACTGTTGTCGTATCAGTTTTTATTTATTGCTTTTTCACCGGGTGGAGACAAGGCGAAAAAGTGTCCTGTTGCATTTATTGTGTTTCTTGTCGTATTTCAAAAGGATTTTTTTTTACCCTTTTGAAAAGAAATCGTGGGAAAGTGTAAATACGAATGAATGTTCGTTCAAATATACGCATCAGACTGCTAATGCCATAGTCGTTTTCAAAGAAACTCGACAAAGCAATACTTTGATTTGGGTGGTGTAAAGTCATCATCATTAAAATCACTTTTGACTAACTGATGAATAGCAGTATTGAATATATACAAGTTTCTAAATTGACGCAAACCCATAAACCAACTGATATAGCTTGCCCTGGCGTGTGAAAGTCTTTCATTAAGATTATGACTGTCAATTTATCGTAAAAAAGTAGTAACTGAAACCATATAGGTCATTTCACTTAATTTTAGCTGACTAGTCAACTTGTTCTCAGATCGACTCATTTTCCCTGACGTGGTGATATTCTCTTGCACCAAACAAATAAAAAGTAAATTTTGTGTAACCATTCCACACACAATAATAATCCCATTCTGCTGACCAATGAAAAACCTGAATGAACAGAGCAGTTAACATGTATTGTTTGAGAAAAGTCTTTTAGCAGCAACAAACTTCTTTTTACGGACATATCCATATACTCCTGACATGTGAATGTGTGAGATGGAAAAAGAAGCCAACAGTTTTACTAGATATTATTGTCTTTGTTCTCTCTTTTCTCCGACACCGAGTAATTGCGTGGCATTGGCAAGAAACTCCTAAGCTCACAGCCAAACCAACAATCATGTCATTTCATTTTCTCTTCGACCACACCACACACTACCATCATCATCTAACTGATCCAACCCAACAGAAAAGAATAAAAATAAAAAGAATTAACTTTGTTTTCATCTTTTGGTTTTTCCCCATGTAAGTTAGTTGCATTGCATAAAAGGAAATATCCAGCTATATACCAACAGCAAGCAAAATGGACTTTCTTCAGAGGATGAATGGCAAGCAACTGGCAAAGAATGGCATTGCCATCATCATCGATATTACAGTTTGAGGTTGTATGACTGTGTGACCATCGATGTCTACAAAAAAGGAGAATAATAAAAAAGAGAAAAGTTTCAGGAAGGATAGTATTTTTTATACAAAAAGTAATTCGATACCTTTATGTTTTCTACCATTGCAATAGTGTACGTCCTCTTTCCCTATTTTCAGGTTTTTTCATTATCATCGACATCGACATCGTCACACAATCATTGCCAGTTTTGTTCAGTCTTCTTTTTATTCCTTTTCATCATTGCCACCCTACTCATTGTGCTATAGTTATACTACACTTTTCTCTGAAAAAGGCCATTTTTCTAGAGGGAAAGCCAAGAAAGCCAATTGAAAAGGAAAGAAATCCTGTATCAATGCTGTCAGTTTCGTTTGTCGGGTGCGTAAATATGTATGTATGTTTGTATAAATACGACTCTCTCTCTCTTTTGAAATGACAATGCCTTCAGAAAACCAGCCATATTCTTGTCCAATTCACACAAAAATTATAAAAAGACTGGAAATTCTTTTTGTCCATGTTGCTATTACATAGTATGCTATATTATACTTACAGAATGTAAGGGAGAAGTGGGGGAGGAATGCAGGATCGTGAATGGTGACTGTATTATAGCTTGTCTAGTATTTCTTTTATGAGCATACCCATACGCATACAATAGTTTTGACTTTGGACAATCCATTTTCATTTCCTTTGAACATTTTTTACATCTATTTCCTCACTTTTTGATTTTGTCATTTTATTCGGTACTGTAGT
>JAQFZH010003312.1:0-14112 GCA_034695485.1 Entomobrya nivalis | reverse complement strand
TAAAATACTAGTTGAGTTGGATGAGTTGGAATGGGATTGATGGGGAAATGACAAAAATACAGAATAAGGTATACCTATATGTATAAAATCAAAACATACGAAACAACAAAAACAACATTAATTATTCATGAGTACGCGATGAAGTTTGGCCACTAATTCTCTTAGATATATCTTACATCTTAGAAAGGAAAAATAAAGAAAGTAAAATTATGGAGAAAGTCGATACAGATACATATACGTTAGCTGGTGACATGCATGCCCTTGTCCTTGTCTATGTAATATCCTTAGCTGTTATGGTATGATGTGTAAATATATATTTTTATATTTTTTTAATCAAAATGGAAATGGAGAGTGGAAGACTAGGGCTTTTACTAAGTTCCACGCTATTGTGAACTGAACCAGTTAAAGATGTATTTAATGTCTTTGGAGTTCCCATTTTTGGAGCATAATATTCAAATCAAATCAAAACATCGTCGAAAAAGAGAAAAACATTTGTTCTCATAAAATTCGTTTAGGTTATAGAAATGACGTTCTTACTTCTTACGCATACGTATTTACTAGCAGGGATCAAGTCAAAAGATGGGTTAACCACCCCCTTAAAATCATCTTCATTCTCAAAACCACACTATTCTCTAGAAAAACGCTGCTCATAAAGATACCAAAATTATGATCTATAGTTGTGGGTTTTACTGTGCTTATGTGCGGTTAAATGGCACGAGAAGTCGTGTCATATGTACATATATATATATATATATACGATGCATACTAAAAGGTAACATCTATACAATTTTAGTTATTAAAAGCCGTTCCTGTTGCTTGTTACAAGTTACAAAATAAGAACTTCAATGTGAAGTAGAGAAAAGATTTTGACGAGCATTTGTCAAGTCCTCAAGCCTTCAGGGAATACATATTTACGATATGCATACACCCCCGACATGTTATGCAATAGGACAGCAAATACATCTATGCTTGCAAGTTGCAATATATGTACATATGTCTATTGTTATAGCTGCATTAAAAATAATGTGAACAGTTGTCTGACGTTTTTCAATTTATTTAATATTATCAACCAGTGCGCTATTGAAAACGCTTATCAGAAACCAAAAAAAGTCCCTTTCAAAATTCAATTTATAAACATGGGACCTTTTATAAACTGCTGCTTCTCTATTTTCCACATCCAATCTTTTCATAGAGTTAGAAAATGACAGTAGCTGTTGAGAAAAGATGAATCAATTCGCAGAAAAGGGACAATGATAATGATGAAGAATCTTGGCATTTGATGATTCCAAGTCTCATACTCTTTTTTGTCTTTGCACATTTCGTGTTGTAAAAAATAAATTGGGATCTTATGCTGTCATCATATTCATTGTACATAGATAGACCTAGAATTTTTTTTTGCATGGCCCAATATGTTCAATATGGCACACACGTATACAAACTTTTATTCTTAGAACCAAAGCATGCAAAAACTATGATACTAGTTCAAATCAAATCAAGCAG
The DNA here is from genome assembly GCA_034695485.1 of Entomobrya nivalis. Taxonomy (NCBI): domain Eukaryota; kingdom Metazoa; phylum Arthropoda; class Collembola; order Entomobryomorpha; family Entomobryidae; genus Entomobrya; species Entomobrya nivalis. Next base: position 12,612 of record JAQFZH010003312.1, on the reverse strand, counting down.
ATTGAAGACTTGCATTTACCTATTCATACTTTTTTGATCATTGAAAAATAAATTAAAGAGAGTCTCGAGACGTCAAGGAAAGACGAACACAAGGACATATATTTGTTAAAGAAGACAATAAAAAACACCAACTGGATGTTGATTTACGTCAGTCAGTACACTTCAAATTAAAAAAAAGGCTTCAGCAGATAAGTTTACTGGTTTTGCGTGTGTGTCCTTCAGTTACTACTACATGCAAAAAATAATAAAAAAGATGAACTACGTTTGTTATTGGAACATTTCTCGAATCCAAACTACTTCATGCTCGATTGGTCTGTCTGAGTGAGAGCAAATTATTGGGATTGAATGATCAACCACCTCCATGAACCATTTTCTCAACATCATTTACTTCCATAAGGCATACAATTCTTCCAAAAACCAATATTGGTTATAGTTAAATATATTCATGCCATGCCTACCCCATTGGGATATGCAGTTTCCACGTATAAGTTACTTTGCATGATATGATCAACATCGTGTTGAGGACCAATGAACGGAAACTCGAACGTGTCAACAATGAATAGTGATGGTGGTATTGTAGACATAGACAAGTTGTGTTAACATGTCTACTTGTCACACACATCCACTCACAGGAAAAAATTCTGACAGGCGAAATATTTCCAACATTTTTTCTGTCAGAATTATCCAAACTTTCTCTTTTCCTAATACAATGAGTACTTTGCACGATTTTTTTTCCTGGGGGAACATGATACTACAAATAGAGATACTACAGTACAAAAGTTATTGCATGTGATGAAGTTAAGCATGTTAGTCAGCACGAATGTCAAAACTAAAGCACATTCTAGCTATTTTGAGCTATAATCACACATTATGTGGCTAAAGCTCCGCAATTAATGATATTGAAAATGGATTTCTTTCGGCTCGTCTATCTTGTCTACCAATTAATGGTATTGCCTGTGACATTTTTTGTTTGTGGAATTATGTTTGTGTGATACTTTGTAATACCGCGTATTTCAATCCACTGCAAGTGGGACACTTCTATTTGATATGGAATTTTAATATGAAACAGCAAGATCCGACGTATGCATCTACATCATTCAGTTTGTTCGTGATATACACAGATTAAGCCACTTTCACTTTATACTTTCACGTGGATGGTCAGCAAAGAGCAAAGTGAGGCAATAACAGAACACTTGGGGATCATTTTTGTTTGATGAGACAGCTCTCATGTTTTCTGTCTATTGCGCTGAGTAAATAGGAGTACATTGCTTTAGGGAATATTTATACAGGATAAAGTGGTAAAAATGGATAACGCGAGAACAACATGACAAACCAACACTACTGCCCGGTACACAAATGTTTGTTCAATTTGTACAAGTACTAAACATTTTGAGCTAGTTGTACTTTAATTATGTCATGTGTGTTTTATATACACACATACGTGGTAACTATAAATGACATTTACTCAACGAATGGTCATGTTTTTAATGTTTTTTGGGCTTGATCGAATTCTGTATGTCAAGCCTCAATCAAATAATCAATGTCCATGTTGTTTAGGCCCGCCTTGATCTTTAAATTACATATATTTAAAGTCAAACAAAACTTTATTTGTATTCAGAAAAAAGTCAAGTCAGTCGGATTTTCATTTGGAGAGTACTTAGCAAGGTACTTAAATAAGGAACGAAGAATATGTGTAGATAGTTATCTACATCATGTTTCCATTATTAAATTTCGCTGAATATAACATAAAGCCCTTCTGTGTATAATTCCCTATTTCACTCCGAATTCAAGTTTTACCTCAAATTTTGTTTGTCATGTTTATGGGCTGAAATGTGGAAACTCGAAAAAGACGACTCGACATTTTTTTGGAAAATTTATTTATTCATTTTGAATGAAAGTGGGATGTTCTTTAATAAAAAATAATGAGATTTTTTGCAAGGAGTTCTACGAAAGAGTCATAATTGCTAGGGTTTGCCGCAATCGAAGATATAGGCTGCGCGTATCTGAGGTGGGCGTACTTTGACGATTTTTTAAAACAAAAATTGCTTAGATCTACATTTCTTTTCACGATACAATATGAATGTATTTTGAAAAGAAATTAGTCTTTGAAATGATGAGTGCAAACATGTATACTTCTGGGTACTCATTCATTCGAGTTCATATATCTACGTATGACGTATGATAGTAACACAGACAATTCGAACTAGTTCTTTTCATCTCAGATCCTTAAATTTGGCCTTGAAATTGAAATAGGTCTCGAATGGAAAGCAAAGCAACTACAATTAAGGGGTATTTTCTTTTATGTGCACAAATAATTACTGCGAACTTGCTCATTTTGCATTTTAGTGCATGCGACTGCAAAAATACTTGTACATGGTTTGATGTCTGACAGCTGAACAAAAAAGGTTGGTTTTTGCACAATTTTTAAGCATTTTCTTTCAGAGCAGGTCTAAATAAAGCACAGTATATTGTACTCATTAAGAGCCCATTTTTACCGAAATAATGTAAATGTTCAGTAATAAGGCAAATAATGAGCAAGCTTTTGGCAATGAGACTAAATAAATGAGCATTGTTTTGTTCACTGATTGTTCAAAAGCTTGTACTTTAAGATATGCTAACTAATGATGCATGAAATTGACAATTTTACTTTTGAAACCAATGACGTATATTTTATCTTGCCCCTAAAGCAAGTTATCGTCCCATAAAAGCTTACTTTCTCTGATGTCATCGTTCAGATAGAAATTCAGATTCGCCAAACCAATTTGAATGTTTATGGGGTTTTAGGAAATAGTGTTTACGAAAGTTGCTTTCTTTTTGTTATAAGTTTATGATGCTATTCAGTCAGAATATCGAACTTACCTTCGCAAACATCGGTACCGACTCACGACAATGATCACCAGGATGTTACTGAGTAGTGCAGCGAGGAAAAGTGGAACATATATGCTTATAAGCACAATGTTCTGGGGCTTGTCGTAAACGTATAATGGATCATCTCCAATAAAGTCTGATATGTTTGGACAGTACGGAGGCGTACAGTTTAGCTGGATTGTTACTACTTCCTTCATTTTTGCTTGTGCAAATAAAAATTACTTTTACTATGTCTCGTATAAATTTCGGTATTGTTTGGTTTTTGTAAACTGTTTGTTGTCCTCCCTGCTATTTAAATATTACGAGAACAATATAAACTTGTTCACTTGTTCAAGTATCTATTTAGCTTTTGTTTAGAAAGTTTTCGACTTTTAGACATATGTAGTTTACATTGCACTTCACGTTTTATGGAAACTGCTTTGGGATACATAAAGTACGTCGTATAATTTAATGTATCAAGTTACATTGTATCACGGAGCTTTTTTAGGTGAGAAGCTTTGGTATTTTGTAGTTTCGGGAGAAGCTTATGACGTGATGTCGGCACATTGACGTCCAGATTAGAGATAAGTGAAACAAACACGAAAAGTTTTTCAGCTGTTGTGTTTTCTGGATATAATACTGTAATAAAAAACAATACTAACAAAGTTTTTCTTCTCACACCTGCCGAAATCACACTCACCGAGCCATTCAAAATGTTTTGTATCATAAATTGTATGTGACGAGTGTAAAGCTGGTTGTTTACGAATGTATGTTCCCACCGTATAATGTATCTCCGTATTGTAGAAAACAGGCTTTTTAGAACTTTTACGTACGGCAATTCAAAATCTTTTGTCTATTTTTTCCTGAACAGAAACGAGCCACAAAAATGTAGGTTTACACTTGCGAAAAATAAAATCACTTGGATAATAGTAGGACAATCTGTTATAATAGAATACGCCCGAAAAAGTATTGTTCAGTAAACTTTATATTTAGTGCACAGCAAGTACGTAGAATATCCATTTACTTTGAGCTGTTTTGTAAACTGTTTTATCATCACATGCCAGAGTTTTGGGGCAACTGGAGACAAATCTGTTTGAGTCACATTCACAACCACCACAACGGCTTTCACCAACTGCATATAATACAATGTTTGCCGAGCATGAAAAGGAAAGTATATATCTCTTACTCACGCCTCTATAAATAAATGGGAAGGTAAAAGTTTTTCGAGTCAGTCACCAGCAACATCAACAAATCCAATCAACTTCAAAAGTTACACATGTTCTCTCACTTTTAGAGTGAGAGGATATGGATTTTTTATGAACTGATGAAATAACACAGAACCATAATATGGAGGGTTAATTAATAGCCCTGACCCTATAATTTACTTGCAAAGATTATGTGTCATGTTTGTGAATAGCACCAAAACCAGTTAATTATCACTTTTTAAATGAATAGCTAGGTTATTCCTGGAATAAAGGGGTTAAAATATGTCATTTGTGTGTTGTTGTGCGGTTTTATTACACAACTCTGATTGCACTTCAAACACACACCGGAAAAATCCACTAAAGTTCCGCAATTGGGATTTTATTGCTAATCCACTGAACGAAAGTGACGTAAAACTTGAAAGAGGAAAAACACAGAATATGACTGTGCAACTCAGATACCAGTCAGAAACAAACAATTTGTCTCATAACTTATTCAACGTTATAAAACGGTTTCATAAATAAATAGTCTAAATTTAAAAGTCGAATTTGTTGCGAACGAATTAAAAAAAGTTTTTTGATAAGAAGAATGAAAGTACCAGTATTTGCTTTTCGCAGAGTTGTAAAAAAAGGTTTTATTTTGATAATTACTTTTTTGAAATAGTTCATCCAAATCGGTAAGATAGGTGGAGAATTAAAGTTAGGATGCCAGTTTAACAAACGCACATAGCGTATAGTATAGCATACGTTTATAGCACTGGAAACCGCTGGACAGTTCAGAGCAAGGCTGACTATACGACATGTTTCTCAGACGACTTGAGAAGGAATGAGCTGAGTGAAAGCGGTTGTTAGTGATCTAAGCTTGCTTTCTTCCTTGCGTTGCACTTGTTGAAGTGCGTTTCTCCACATATATTATTCAACGCTTATAAGAGAAAGCATAGGAGAAAGCATACACTGTTGCTGGGCTTTTTGCCTTCCAAATTCCACTGCGTTTCGGGTTTTTAAGGCTATATATTCGGCATTTCAGTGGTTCGATCTGAATAACATTTACATCAAATATACACCGTGTATAATACACGCATTGGACGTAAAAATAAATAGAAGCGCCAGTAGCTTAATAACTGATAAATGAAATACTAAGTGGTGGTGAAATTACATGACATACTATAAATATTTATGTAGTTTTAATGTTTCACATGCTTAGCACATGAACTAAATATCATTCATGTTTTCACAATTGCTTGTTTTTGCACCATCTTTGAATGTCTGCTTGTTAACTAAAGTAAAATCGCTTCCCTTAGGTATATGTACATTGTTTAAGAAAGACCAAACATTTGTATGAATAATAAATCATTTGGGTTTGGTTATTACCAGAAAAAACATATATAATCATAACAAAGCTTTTCGGATCTCCGATTATGTGTTTTGCTACCACCCACAAGCTTTGCAGTCTTCTGTTTTGTAAGTAACAATTATGTTTTTGTTTTTTTCATTTCCGTTGTTTCTCTTTAATGTAAATTTATTTTGTTAAACATACATTGACAGCAACAAACAGTCAGTTTTAACAAAATATTTCTCTTGCATATAGTTTCGTTTTGTACTAAATAATTTCGCTGTGGCTTAGTACATATATGTGAAAGCTTTAGGTAACCAGTTGTGTTTGCAGTGAAAGAAATAATGTTAAGTAGATAGTTTTTGTTTTTCATATTTATTTTAATGAGTTCGGCGAATGCTTTATATAAGATTTTACGTAACGTTTTGAACTTTGAACAAATCAATAAAGGGTGGGAAAACAAGGGACATGAGAAGAAAGACTTCATCTTTGAGAAAGCTTTTATTTACGAAGATGAAATGAAAAACACGAAGTTGTTGCGGTAGAAAATAAGGTAGGTAGAAATCTGGACATTTATAAGCCAACTTTGAAGGCTGGGTCCTTTAATTTTTAATTCACACAGACTTAGGTGTAATATAATAGACTCTTCATAAGATGACATTCATAAAATAAATTCGCGTACCTAAATCATGTTCCATTGATAACACGGAAAGAATCCTCTTTTTAGGCAAAACAATGAAACCGATGACGATATTGAAAATCTCGTAGTTTGAAACTAACTTTTTTCTTAGCATAAACTTCATTTAAATTATATTCAATTCTTTACGCATGCTTTAGTGTTGGCACACACAAGTTAACAAACTCCATTGTTGACTATATTATATATTTTATCTAAATGATGCACATATTTCCCTCCTTTGCAACGAGGTTTAATCTTGCTTTGGTTGTTACATTGAAGTTTCCTACTTTGCTGCCCACTTTATAAGAGTTTCTTTCGAAAAAAAGGATGCCTCAATTACGCCATTATCATGCATTACAGAGACGTGTTTCGTCATCAACCCATCCGTATTATATTGTTTAATACTTCTTTCTCATTTCTTGAAGACATAAAATTGTAGAGGCAATTGTACTATTTCATTCGGGGGCGGAATTAAGGGGGCACTGGGTGTTGTTACTTGTTACTTTTTTGGACCCGTACACACGAAAAATAAGTTAAAGTAAAGAGACATGAACGTTTGAATGTGTGTGAACTGTGTTGAGCTGTTAGCATGATCAGACCACGTCATTAGCAACTTTTCAAATACGTCATATCGACATTATGGTTGAGGTTTTTAAATTTTTGATACGAGATAATTTTTTTTGACCCTGAACAAATTTAGAGTATCTTTTACAAATGCAACAATTTATGTGTGTTCTCTTACTTCAGCTAAAAAGACACGGAAATTATATAGCAGCAGTGGAGACTACCTTCAACACGTTTACAATGACTATTTTTTCATACAAATGCCGAATGACGATTGTGCTGTTTCACTTTTAGTAGTTTCCTATAGTATTGCGGTGGTAAACAACTTCGGAGCAAAAAACAAAACGTAACAATGTATTAAATACATTACGAAAAATGTGGTTTCACATTTCTCAACATGGCGTAACTAAAAGATTTAAAAAAATACATAATCCAGGACATACCTAGTATGAGCGAAAGCAAAATAATGTGACTAAAAGATCCCATTGATCCTATATTGAATCCAAATATCGCCCGGGGTGAACGAAATACGACGCACTGTAGCACACGTAGAAAAGGCATCGATCGCAAAATAACGTAGTGAAAGCAGAGGTTAACGTATCCGAGTAAAAATACTTGTATATTCTATTAGTTCTCTAATTGAATCAACTGGGACTCCTAAAAATTACCTTCCTGGAAAGATTGATAAAATGTCAAGAACATACGAGCTCGTGATCCAAGGTAGTGCACTTTGACTTCTTGATTTTGCTTTTGTCTTCATTTTCTGCAAAAAAATCTCTTAAAAAGGCATTTGTGGTAGTTACAAGTTTAGTCCTTAAAATTTTACACGTAGCATCAGATCGTGAGATTGATTTTTTCTTTATTTGGTAAGTATTACTGTGTTGGTATATAGCTTACATTTTATATTGAAGAAGAGGAAGTCTTGCTTTAAAAAATGCGTGGATGAGGGTTAACACGTAGTATAAGCACAAATGAAGTATATTACTCTTGTTTGTCCTGAGTTCAAAGAGTATTGAAAAACGTGTGTACAATAGAGTTATACTATTAAGAGTTATACACTATATCTGATGTATATACGGTGTATTTTCAATTCTCTTTGTCCTGAGTTCATAGAATTCGATAATAAGTAAACACATATTCAATGGCAGTCTTTGACCTCAGAATTTACATGCTTATTAGGTATTTGTGTACTTGAGTAAGTTCAAAGAAATCATGTTTACGTGTGACGTAGGTATGTATTATTGTGTATCGTTGAAGATGATTCTAAGAGATCGTTTACAGTTTGGATTGCAAAATAATTAAAGGGGAATGACCACCATTGATTTCATGTATGTATGGAAAGAAAGAACCTGACTTCACTGCGCATTCTTTGATAAAATTCACTCGATCCAGATAAATTAATAAGTGCGTTAATAACAAAAACTGGAATACTGTCTCCCACATGAATACTGTATATCAACGAAAGATGATAATCAATAATCAACTAAACGCAATAATCAAATAGACAGTAGATTTTAGGTATAGAATTTGGAAATCTTGAAATGGACAGAATTTTTATTTACCACCAAATAATATATTATAAAAGGCATATAAGTAATGACAGTTTCTGTCAAAAATACATTGTTTTTGAACTTGTCCTTCAACTATGAACTATACATGATAATTTTTCTACTTTCTTTCTACTTGACAACCCGAGAATGGAATTAAATATTTAGTGGCAATGAACTGGACTAATGAAAATGTATCATTCTAGAAGACTGATATCCAAGCTTCAGCTACTATTTGAAAAATCATTTAGTTTAGTATTTAATTCGTACGTGAGAATTCTTACGTGACGCCGTCACCGGGTTTTCGAGGGCTTACTCGGGATTTTTTGATTCCGTTTCAAGACGTAATACCCACTCGGGATTTTTTGGCCACTCGAGATTATTTTTTAAAAAATTGACCAGCATGGCAACTCGGGATTTTCGAGGTTCACTCAGGATATTTTATATAAGTCTTGATTTTGATGCATTACGTCACCCGGGATATTTGTTTGCGTCACCGGGATTATGGGGTCAAACTCGGGATTTTGTGGTCCACTCGGGATTTTTTGGCCACTCGGGATTTTGAAAAAAAAATTGTTCAGCATGGCCACTCGGGATTTTGAACCTCAATCGGGATTTTTTTTAACTATTCTGAAAATTTTCAAAGGGAATCAACATGGCCACTCGGGATTTTTGAAAATCTGCGTCACCGGGCAGTTTGTAAGAATTCTCATGTACGATTTAATTACCCATTTACGTTTTTTCAACCGTTACTAGTACATAGTCAAAGAACATTCTGCTAACTTCCAAAAACTTGCTTTTATGTATGGTATGTGTTTGTATTAATGCTTTAATCGTATTCTAAGCTCCAGAATAACGCTTTAGTACACGCCCGCACTAACACAATATGCTTGTGGCAACAACAACAATTAAAGCTTACTGAGGCGAAATACACGATTTGTGTAATACAAATATTTTCGGTTGATAAAACATCAAAAGCTCAATACCAAATCTCAGTGTTTTTCGAACTACTATTAAAGATCAAACGTATCATTGATACTTGTTTTTCAAGTTTTTGTATACTCGAAGAACGAACACCAATGCCAATTATAGTAAAACGAACAATTTTCGCCAGAATGGATAATAAAAGGCTGGATATTCTTCTACCGTCATTATTTCAACAAGTTCTAAACTACAATTAAACTTTATTACTTTCTTGGAACCCATAAAATAGCCATTCAAGCTATTCACCATGAGCCATGATGAATCAAATCAAAGCTTTATTCACACAAAACTACAGAAATTCATACTTGCTGGGTGGGACGTAGTATAAATCAATGATACCACATTATTTTCTGTGGTTCTCTTAGTCTCTGGAGAAATTCTGCGGTATTAGTAAACCGTATGTTAATGGTAAAAGTTAAAAATAAAAATAGAGTTAGGTCTATTGGTTCTTTCCATAAATGTTACATAAAGTTTCACTGAGGTATTAGGTATACGAATGTCTCAATCTCAATGTCTTTTCTATCTGGTCAAAAGCCATGACTCTACCATACCAGACCAAACATTTAAATGAAAAGCCGATGACTCAAAGATACTCAAAACCTTCGTATTAGATTTTGAAATTTCTGCTGTTAGATAATATCTACGAAAATTTGAGCTTCCTTAACTGGAAGACTGTTATTTTTTGTAGTAGAATTTTTTAACGATATGCTTGATACTGTAGCTCAATCAGGTTTGATTTTCAGAATCGATCTGACATTTTGGCAGGAAATCCGGAGGTTGTTCATCGAACATAATATTTTGTCAACATTTAGCAAAGCAATTAAAATCCCTCCACATGTTTCAAATATCATATTACATATTATACAACAACAATACCTATAATCAAAGCTGCCCCAGTTTCCGGGTCAGAAAAAGGTCAACATCAACCCACACGGGTTTGTGTTCTTGATATGTCTCCGATAAAAAATTATTCAAACAAATTTAAAACATACTATATTGTATATGTTGGAGACATTAATTTACTCGTTTCAACAATTAACGTGGCCGTATTTGATGAACACTATGAAAACCTCAACAAACAATGACAGGACGTATTCACCCTATTCTGATTGTAGGCATAAAATAAAAGACTTTTAGAAACCTTACATATATCGTATATGTTAACCATAAACTATCATCTATCTTTAGAACAAATACAAAATTTAATTTCAGCTATACTCATAATTCAAGATTTTTGAATAGCAATTATATAATAGGAAAGCATATACGAACAAAACCTGTGATTCTATCTTAAAGTATTTTGCCATAATAAAGAACTACGATGTCTGCTACGACCAACTATAAAGAATATTATATTCCACCCACTACTCCCACTTACGAAATCACCAAAAGGTTACCATTACAAAATTTCACTAATATTTTACCTGTCTTTATTCATGGTATTTTTTTAATCCACTGGGCTTCACGCATTCCCATGCTACATATTATGAAATAATGAACAGGAAATTTCACAGTTGTCGGTGAGAACAGAACCAAATACGTTTACTTTTCAAAAATATATTATGTATTACGAAAATTCTACACGGGCGTACTACAAGAGAAATACCATGGCCATGTCATGCCATGATATCTAGGTAAATTCTTCCCACTTGTATTTCTCCTTGGGCGTACTAAATAATGCTATTTTACAACATAATTTTATGAATTATTAATAACTCGGTAATGCAGAAATAAAAATAACATAGCTTTCATGTGTACAACACGAGAAACTATTTTTGTAAACAAAAAGTGAATAGAAAGAAAAATTTAGGAACGTTTCTTCGAGTGAAAACATTACAAGGCAGCTAAAGCGATTTATTTGATGTAGTACATAACATGAGATAGGTATTAAATGCACGTTAAATTGAAAATCACCCACTAAAAGGGTGATGACGCCTTCGTTTCAAGCATTTGGAATTTTATCAAGTAAACGTGAGCAACGTTGGATTGAGTGTACCAATCAATATAATTTGAATCGAAAATATTTATTCTAGTTTGGTATACTGTACTACATATTATTTACATACATACAATATGGATTTATAACATTTTATTGAAATTGTTGTTTTCGACGTACCGAATAACATCATAAACTATTGTAGCATTGCGAGAAACGATTTTATCACTTTTAGCAAATTACTTTGTCCTATATACTTATCTTACAGTTATTAAATTGATTCCGCAAGAATACCTTTAGGAGGTTTTTATCTTCCCTCCAGGTAGTAATACCATACCAGCTTATCAAAAGAGAATTTCAGGTTACATATTTTTGTGGCATTTGGAATGTATACACATATTTATATACATTACAAGTGAACAATCGTTAAATAAAGTAATGGACTTTATATAAAAATGTGTCTGTGATTCTTTTTTTTACTATGACGCACACTATTTTTTTAAACATGGTTATCGTCTATTGAGAAAAGCCTATATTTTCTGAATTCCTGATGTAGGTTTAGTTATTGTAACTTTTAAGTTTTATTCCCTGTTAGCCTATAATCTTTGCAAAAACTTAACTAGGTTGCGACACACATATTTGCATACAACTACGAGAAAACTTGAGACGGAAGTTTATTTTCAAGAACCTTGTTAGGAGCTTCACATTGACTTACAGATATCGATGTGATGGCATACATTGAAACGTGGGAGGTTTATAGAATATATATTTCGTAACGTTGTTTATTTTCTCAAGAAAATACTTACCTACATTTTTTTAAGAAAATGACAAGGTGCAAATATAAGTGGTTACGAAACTAGCAGTCAACGGATCCTTTAGGGCGCTTTTGTTTATAAGTATCTGTGCCTATCAATTATAAGACAATGTTACGCAAGTATAAACAAATATAAATATAACTGTTACTGTGAAGATTCTTTACAGTTAAGTTCTCCGAACGAAGTTTTCGTAAAACATGAGAGAAAACATATCCCAACACGTGGCAAGTATTATAGTTGATTTATCTTTATTGCGAAGGTTTTAAACAAAAGTATTATTGTTTAGAATAGATAATCTCGGAATTATGCTTCAAAAGCAATAGCAGCCCATAATACATTCCTACTTTCTCTACAATGACAGTAACTTATATAACTTAATAAAAATGGATATGATGAAAGAAACCATTAATTAGGCGATTGACTCATAATAAAGTTATTTACAAGGACGTGTTAAGTCATTGGGCAATAAAAATAAGTAAGATATTTGAATCAGCTACACGTATTATATTAAACCAACCGAGAAATATACAAGTGAAAAATATGTCACAAATGCCAATGTACACATCAGTCTAGGCCCAAGTGTCTATATAGACACTTTCGATAAAATTAATTTAATAATTTAGGTGTCTATATAGACACCTAAAAATGATTAAATTCAATAATAAAAAACTGTCTAGGGCAATAATTTATTTTAATTAGCATTAA
>JAQFZH010003311.1:0-14116 GCA_034695485.1 Entomobrya nivalis | reverse complement strand
TAGGTTGTTTGCCATTTGCGATGCACATACAGAAAGTCGGCAAATGTGTGACTTCAAAGGAGGTAATACACCCTTAAGCATGGTTCGCTATTAAAGCGTGATAATTCTTTGCAATGCATGTAAAAATTTTGCCTGACTCCATGATAATAAGTTTGATATGATGCGTGTAAACTTTCCTAGTTGTTGTACTCAACGTACCTTTGAAAATAAAGCTCATTTTTCAAATATGCAAAACCGTCGGTGGATGGATAAGATGATGTACTATCTACATGGTCTTGACTTGCTTGATTGCTTCTCTTTTAAAACCTCTTGAATCCTGTCTGTTGAAATTAATTACACATCCCATTTTCAAAAACTCATCATGCTGCTGACCGACCATGTAGCCAGAGATAGAGAAACTAGGATTTATTCTTCTTTGTTACTTTTGATAGGATAAGGAGTGACAAGTGTTTTCTCAAAAGGGTTTCACTCACTACACGTGTCCGTGTAAGTTGCATGCAATGACGCAGTTCATTTTCCGTAGCTGTTGTTGTGATTCACGACTTAGCTTGGTTTGCGAGAACAAGATAAGAAGAGGCTTATTTGTTTGGAACACGCAACACCGAAAAATTATCTAGCACCACTTGTCTACAAGTATTTAAACCATCGACTACAAACGAAAGTTCTTTGCAACTTTTTCCACATGCTACTGCGTAATACAAGATTGACATATATTACAAAGATGTTCTTACTCATGCAGGCATAATAATATGTGTGGATGCATGCGTTGCGCAATACCCATTGCCATTTCAGGATTTGTTGAAAAATACACTGAAAGTTCAAAAGTTTAATTTTAAGTCTGAAGAAAATGAATGAGAGAATACAATACTGTTGATATTGATAAACATTTCTTTATTAAATCAATCAAGGCATAAATAGTGCACGCTTAAATGTCTATACATTCGTAAAAAATCAAATAAATTGTCCTCGCATTCCGTTCTGCATCGAAAAGGAATTCGTACTCTTGCATTTTATTATCACCCTACTTTATACACATGCATCTTCTAAGAACGGACACAAATACAAAATACACGATATAATATACTATACATATATGCAACAATAGTATCACTTATTACTCATCCTCATGCAGCAGCAGAGACACGCTTAAAAATAAATGCTAAAAGAAATGTAGGTTTTGTCGAACAGTTATATTTCATGTGAAATTTGTGAAAGTGGTGACCGATTTTTACGTGTTTTCAAAAGCCCATACGTCAGATTATCAGATTACTCCGCTTACTCTACTGAATGAGGACACAACACCACGGGCACAACACGCATACCAATAAATTGAGATATGAGCATGTAATAGTAAATATGTGCATGTGTGTCACCAGTGCACACACATGTAGAAAAGATATTTAGCGAATTCTAAACATTAATAATATTTTTACATGAAAAATGCATGTTCATATAACATGGAACATTCCAATATCCCACCGTGTCCAAATGTAATTGCTAATCTCATGGACACATCGTTTGAGTGGTTGGCATTTGGCAGACTCCAAGAAGGGAGATAGGAAGATTGCCAACAAACCGAAGTGAACATGTCAATAACTGAATGCATTTCATAACAAAGTAAACACTGCTTAAAGTTATCCACTATTCTATTCATCATTTTGATGATGGTGACAAATACAACGTAGACAGCGCCTCATCAAGTCCTATTACCTTGTAGTCACTTCCTTCATTGCACATTCTAAATCCTTGAACTTTTCCTATGAAAAACATGAAAACTCGTTTGTTTTACATTTCACCTTGTAGACCATGACATGGTCCAAGGATGCATGGTCCATGTGGGAAATATTAAACTAACAACAAAGGAATCATTCAATCAATCGTGGAAATACCTTCTATTCTTGGGTGGCGCAAATGTCTTTTCAATTCTCCGATAAATTGCAATGTGATCAGTCTTAATTAGTCCAAACTGTTTCAGTAAAATAAGCTTCCAGTCAGCCTTTGGAAGTTTAAATATCTCTGTTAACTCCACTCCTGCATAGTCGTCGTCGTTGTTATTGCTGACAAAGTACTGGGATGGAGTTTGAATTGGTCCTATAATAAGGACATGGGAGCCCAGAAAAGCATTCAAGTAGCTATGCAGTTTTGGCAAGCTGCTGAAGTAGCAAAACATCACCATATCGTCAAACTCTCCAAAAGGGTTTTCTTTGAATCAACAAATTTTTTGTGCACATATTAGCTTTGGAAGCATAAATCTGATAAAATCGGGTCAATTTATAGAATAGATGTAAATGACAGGACAGGATAATTTTGATCAATTTGGGTAAAATAAACTGCAGGGAATCACAATCCTCACCAGCTGCAAAATCTTTCCCGACATACAGTAGAGGCACGAATCTGGGTGGGGAATATTCGGATGTCCACCTTTGATTACATAATAAAATTAGATCCTCAGTCTCCATAATAAAAAAAATAACATTTGATGCCATACAAGTCCAGTCTCCACTAGTTAATCCGTTATCATCGTGTAAGGATATCCCGAGAGCATTACATTACATTGGATATCATACTACACTACCATAACAAAGGGAGGCGTGGCTTTGATGACATCAATTTTTCAAAATCTCTCTGCATAGTTCTAACTGTCTAGTTAATTAATATGTGTTTACCATCGGAAATCTACTTCGACCCCTATGACTCCTTCAATACGTTTGGAATAGTCTATGTCACTTTCCTTGTAATGCTTCAATAGAAACTGAGAGAGAAGCCACTCCAGAAGGCCACTTCCACAGCAAATACTATAAATGTGGGAAATGCCAAGGGAATAAATGTCAGCAGCCAGTTCGGCCAAAGATTGTTCTGTTGGAGTAGGCCATGAGAGCAAATGAACAAGGTGAAGTTTGTTCCGCTCCTCGCAATGAATCACTTGTTTCAGCCGTTCAATAATTCCACGATAATCTGAGTTCTTGTGCATCTCCACAATATCCTGAATCATGGGATCTGCTTTCCCACTCATCGTTGTGAAAATTAATCGGTCCCTTCTCTAAAGCACTACTTGACTAATGGGCTGGTACTTGAACAATAACTGTATGTAAAAGCAAAACGCTTTGGGTACTTATGTGCATTAATTATTTTCACAAGCTACCCTATAAATTCACAATTGTATTGTCTCTCACTCACAAAAGCTTACTTAACAACAGTACAGTAGTATTACAAACTTTTTCACTTTGTTCAGAGTTTGTTCATGTTTTTGGCTTGTACTGAAAGTTCAAGTTTCTTCTTGTAACACAATAACAACAGTATCAGCAGCACAAACTTTTACGAGCAAGATTCGGTGACACACAAATGAAAAGTCGGTTCTAGCTTTCCTTCCACTACTTCCTCCTCAAGCAAAGTTATATAATAATCATGATATTATGATGATCGAAAACATTGATACTTTAGAAATGGGATGATCGTGTCGTTTGTCTTGTATTTTTGTACCGCAATGCAGTTCTTTTCATTGAAAATGATGAATCGTACGTGTGCTCGAATTTTACCTTGGAACTTCTTACATCCGCTTTCTTCTCTCTGCAAATCTTATTAGAGAAATATATCAGTGCTACTGGTTTTTACCAACTTCGACGGCTTGTGACTGCGACAGATCAACAAAGTACGTCTTTCACTTTATGCAAGTTAGTTAGGAAGTTTATTAAATCCCAGATCATGGCATTTTCAAATCTACTTTTTAGGAGATGCTCATCCGCTCGTTCTTTGAGTGATCCTCGTTGTTCCCACAAACTTCTCCTTCGGCCTTATATATGTTTTACTTTTATTATTACTTATGATCTGTTTTTGCTTGTGTACATATACTTTTTTCATGTGTTTGCTGTAACGAACCATAATCATCATCATCGACACCATCTCTTTCCTCTCCTTCGTATAATATGCGTGTAAAATAGAGTGACTCTTTCAGAGAATGAAAAAAGAGGTGCATTGTCTTAAAACCGAGAAAAGTAAAGAAGAAAAATAAATTCCTTGAGTTCAGGCTTCATAGAGCAGAGATAGCTTCTTCCTCTTCACTCACTCAACGTTCACAAACTTGAGTGTTGTTTTGGCGGTGATTCAGAGAGTTTAACTGTAATACTAATTTTATTCTATACCGTTTTTTTTCTAAAAACACACACTCTCTTGTTGAATATAAAAATAAATTGCGTTAAAAATACAGCATTGCGCTAAAACAAAATATGTAATATAACCCGTATCCTCCGGCAAACCGCATGTGAGTTTCTGCAATCACATTAATTTGTTTTCATAGTATAGTAAAAAAAGAGTGATTATGGCTTTCGCTGGCATATATGTGTAAGAGTGTACATACAAGAGTTCCAAAAAGGTATACAACTAGGTTTTTTTGCACATGAGAAGGAAAACACTAGAAGCCGCAGCTTCTTTATTCATTACTTTTTCACGCTCGTTTAACTTGTTTCAGGTTGTTTTATTTAGGATCTCAGAAAGTACGTATGCCACTTTTTGCAAAAAGCTGTGGTGGAATGTTTTGGACTTGTTAGCTGAGACCTAACAACGTCTTTTCTGAATGGCATCAAATGATCAGCGCCAGTTTGTCGTTAAAAAAACCAAAAAAGACAGTAAGTTGTTGTTATTGTAGCCCACATTAAACAGATGAAATTATGTTTTTTAAATAAACCCTGTACACAAGATCGCTAAAGGCTTAAATTTTAACCCTTCCATTCTATTAAATGAATTTTTTTCTTTACATAAACGTATTATTTGTGTTTATGTTAGATCATGTATCACAGAAATGCGCATTAAAATTGTTGTAAGGCAATTCCAATGAGTTAATTCGTTTGATGGTATTCATGCGTGGATGGGAATTCTTTTTTAAACGAAATATTCACTCAATCTCTTGTCCGGGCTCCCTAATAACGGCACCCCAACGTGATCCATAACGAATAATTCTGCTAAAAATACGATTCACAAACAACCATAATTCCATTTTTTCTGCGAATCATTTTTTTCTCGTTTTGAGGATTCAAAAGTTTTCAACGTTATGCTACTAGTATTTCGAGAAACGAATATCATAGACTTTTCCCTTGTTCTGTCACTTTCATACGATTATAATACCCTTGTAAGCTCATACCGGGGCCACTGTACAACGGGACAACGTTGTACAGAGAGTCGACTACAAAATAAATGTGCATACGACACATACCTACATAAATAATATGAAGAAAAAAATTAGCCGTCAAGTTTTATATCCGTTGTACCTAAAACGCAGTAACAACATAGCGCAGCTCCATAAAAGCAATTTACAATGTTGTACATAATATGTATACTAAGCTTTTCAAAGCATTTTCATAGCCCGCTCACACAATATAATAATATATCATATTGATTAAGTTTTGTATAAAACATGTTCTTTGAAATCTTGGCTTGGTGATGATATCCCACACCTTTGCTTCAGTAGAATAATGCTTCACATCTGTCTAACTCAAGTTGCTTTTGTGTTTTCTTTCACTTCCCTGCCATCATGCCAAAAATTCTTTTAAAGATTTCGTGCGTTTCGTTTCTCGCTTCCTACTTTTTCCACTGAAAGCCTGTGATTCCTGAGTTGAGAAGCACGTCCAAAAAGTCCAGACGAGAAATTTTTCAAAAAGAAAACCGACTCCTTGTCGGAACTCTTGTTATTATACGTAATGATAACCGCTAATGTTATGTCAAGTATGCCTCTTAGCTTACTCATTTAACAACGAGATACGGTTTTCCTCAAATTGTTTACTCTCGTAGAAAGATGTAAGCACTAACATATAATTGTGTACATTATTATTTGTTAGAGAAAAAAAAACTTTTACTAGAATTTTTTTCTTTTGTGATATCTTATCAACTAAATTTTCAAGTATGCACAATGCACAGCCTGCTGTTTTCATCACATTGAAATTTGCATGTCAAAAGTCAGCTAAACTTGTTCATAAATCACTTAAACGAAGATGAACTTGTAAATTGTGTGACGTTGATGCGTAGTACTATGCACTTTTAAATGCTCAGCTTAAATCTACTTCTCATCTGAATTCTACATTCTTTAGTTAACCATGTAAAGAGACTATATGAATTTACCATGTACATTTTTTTACTTCTCTGATTTTATGCAATCAATCAAGCTCTGCGTATTATGTCATAGTCATAAAGTCGTAATGGATTGGGAGTTTTCCGTTTTCTTCTTCTTCGGGTTACTAGCAATAAAAAAGGAATAGAGTTGACTGGTACCAGTTGAAAGGTATAAAATATTGAAGAAGAAAAAACATTTGTAAACGCTGGTATTCCCACGAACTTTTTGGATCCATGATTTTATTTTCTATATATCTCATAGAAATCCAATTGGTAACATTGCATGACCATTTTCACACGATTTTTGATGGACAAGAAAAGTCCCCATCTAAGAACTTAACTTTATAAACAAAAAATTTTCCAAGTATTTTCAACATAAGGTGATGTTTTCTCCTTTCTCACCATTATTCTATTTTACCTCCATGTGTATGTCGTTGATTCAATCTGTTTTGTATTCACTTCGCAACGTTCAATCATCATCATCTTGAAAATAAAATGATGTACATATAATATTCCTTGGCTCATATGCCTTAAAACCTTCCAAGTACTCCATATCAAAAGCAAAAGAAATCAAATCAACCAACTTCTACTCCAAAAGAGTCAGCGCCCATAAAAACTGAAAGGTTCTTTACACCAATTCCTTCAACAAATCAGATCATGATGTTCTCATGCAAAATGTAAAGTGAGAAGGGCAATATAATAAAAATAAACACTTTTGCTCTTATACGCTCTCCGTAAAATAATACTTGTGAAAATGGATATTGACTGAGGAAAAAAATAAACAGTCATCACATTAGAGAATTGGCTAATGCAATGAATTTTTAATGGAATGATGGCTATTCTCTGCAAAAGTAATGAACTGGGAAAAGCTCATTTCATTCTGAATACTACAGAGCGCAGTGGGATGACGGGAGTACCACTAATAATACCCACACGAGAAAAACAAGATATTTTCTTCCACCACCCAAAAGAAAAAAAACTAAGCTAGCATTTCCCATTTCCCTGACCAGGAAAGCAAAACTACAAAATGATAGCATGCACCTGACTTCGAATGATGCCCTCCACCGTGAAAAGGAACACTACAATTGGCAATGTTGATCATGTTTGCTGCATTACTACACAACTAGGAATAACCACGCATCTTAAAACTACATCATAATATTATATATGTATGTGTGCCAGTAGAAAATAACCTGCCACTTGACTTCCTTTTCACAGTCTCAGTCAGTGTGCCATGCTACCTCTGAAATTCCTCCAGGAAAAGCACTAGTACCAGAGACTACCAGAATAAAAACCGATTGAATAAGTATGTCTATGATAGTGACAATATTCTACACAAGGTAATAGTACTACACGCTTCGTGTTCTTTCCTTTCCCTATTCATTTTCTTCCATGGACTACTTTTTGCACTGGTTTTGCACAGTGAGATTTTTTTTCTTTGGGACATGTTGATGTTCAATGTTACTCGATTTGCCGAAGCCTCGTGTGTGTGCCTATAACTTTTACGAATTTCATACAATTTCCAATGATGTTGCTGCTGCATCTCCGCTCAGACAACCACATGTTCTTTACCGACCACCACCACCATCACCACTGTTCCATTTGGTTTTCTTTCACCATCACCCTCCAAATTCGCGAAAAAAAGAAAGAAAAGTAAAGCATGTCTGAAAGTTTGAGAGTAGCGAAGAAGCCTACTAGCCAAAAAAAATCTCGTCTTTCTATTTCATAAAGTTTCAACACGTAATACCATAAAAATTCTAGCTTTTCCTGCCATCCATGCTTTTCCTACTACTACTATTGCCTATTATATTACCATGTTTCTCCTTCCGCCGTTCACGTTACAACGTGTGTGACTGTGTGAGAGCAGTTCTAGTTTAGTGTGCCACATTTACTTGCAGACAGAGAAAAAAAACTTTGATATGGACAAAGTCATATATATATTGGCGAAGACGACCGAGTGAGGGGATGTTCTCGGCAGCTGACTGACTTGGTTCTACGAGAGAGAGATCTCAATAGCACGGCACAAAATACAAAAGGGTTGTTTCTGCTACTGCATCTCAATAAAAAAATACTCGTATCCTATCTAATCCATTCCCAATAACAATACATGCATAATAATAATAAAGACATCATTGTAAAAATATAATAATAATAATAGTAAGAGACTATTATGTGCGCTGTATATAAAACAGCGATTTTTTATTTTAAATTTAATACAATTACTATGTACGAAATTTACCCAAAGTTTTCGGATAATATACTTTTATCTTTATTTTTTCTTCTGGTTGAGTAAAGAAAAGCCGTGTACTTGAACTTTCTTCATAATTTCCTTATTTTGTACTCTACGAAAAACCACGCGCACACAACAAAAAACATCAACCGACAAACATTGTGAAATTTACCTGAGTGCAAGCAATATTATTTTTTATGTTTTCTATTAATTAGCCTTCATCATACTTTACAATACTTTGTACTAGTATGTCTTTTTACATTCCATCGAGTTTGCTGGATTGTCAAAAAGCAAAACAATTGCACGCATTAAAACAGCGACAAATCCTCGCCTTGCTCTCAACTACTATTTACTACAATTACAAAAGTTTTTGTAAAACAATAAGTTGTTACATTTAGTATATAACTGTGTCCTTGTGGTTTGCAACTGTAACATTCCACGTTTTTAAAAGAAAGCGTAAAGTGTAAATGAATCTAGTGTAACAATTAATTCAAAAATATTATAAACCTCCACACTCCACACTGCATACATTTCTTACAATTATAATATATACGTAGTTGCTCAATCAATGAAAACACTGAATATTTTCAATTACACGGAATATATCCATGCCTCAGAGAGAGAAACAGTCTCATATAAGATATAACACAAAAAAATAAAATTTTATGCACATACACATGTAGTGCTGTTAAATTTTACTGTAGTCTTTCCTTAGAAGGTAATATCATTCCATAAAATCAGTAGAGTCAATGAGTAGCTATTGTAAAACTAAAAAGAAAATCGTTGTCACGAGAGAGAAAAGTGTGCGTAATATGCACTGCATAGTTGTGCTACAATTTTATTACATACAAAACAGATAAAAAGAATAATCAACGAAACAGGGATGCATTATTAGGGCATTTTTTTAGGACAGTCTCCTTCCATAACTGAAAAAGTAAAAAAACCTTATCACACATAGCAGTATTGAGATAAGAAAATATATAGTTGTTATACTACTGAGAAAAAAAAGATGATCTAGTTTCGATATTATGAGAATGACAAAGAAATCATAGAAAACGTTATAGTTTTAGAGAGGCTACATCTACATAAAAACATTTTAAGGTAATGAATAAGTAGTACTGTTTCATGACGTGTTAGACAAAAGAAGTTAAATTTACAAAAAAGGAGGAGAAAGCTACAAATAGGAAAAAGGGGACTAGACTCCCTGTAGGGGTTTAAAATATAAAATGCCAGCAATGACCGCAGAAGTGGAGGAGAATCCGAGACCATCGGTTCTGAGATGGTTTCGTTGTCAGTGCCAAAAGATTAGGTTAGTTAATGATAGGTTGTTCGTTGTGGCTCCAATGTTGGCCATGGTAAGTATATAAACACATATATATATCGTAAAGTGATGATGGAGTATTCAAAAAATGTGTAACTGTTTTTCTCTGAATCTGAACTACTTTCTCTTTATGTTACTTTCTCAGGGATCTTCTCTATCAGAACTCGTAGTTGTCTTTACAATCACGGGATTTACAAACCTTGATGTGGTTGCTGTGTCTTCAGTTAGCCTTTGCCTACTGTTAGCGTTCGCAACGCTGTTATTTATTCGATTTGATCGCTTGACATTACTGGCGTATCTTGTAAGTCAATTTTTTGAATGATTAAATGAGTTGGTTGGTTGGATGACTATTGCATAGTTTATGCATAATTTCAAACTGTGTTTCTCTTTGTAGATGTTATGTGTTTCGTTCCTCTCGTCCTCCACATTCCTAGTGATCTCCTGTGAGAACCAACAAACTAGTAAAGCAAGCAACAGTTCAATTTTCAGCTCAACGACAAGCAGATCTCAACCAGTCGAAATTAATGAGCCTGTAGACGTGCTCGGGGTAATAGATCTGACAGTGCCCGTATCTACCATAAGCAACCAATCTAGACACGGCAAGAAATTGTTCGATATGATGAAAGCAGAATCAGAGATTCGGTGGATTCATCAGATTCAATCAACTAATGTAAGAGCTTGGAAGACTTTCTCAAAATTTAATGTAGAATATGAATGTTTTATGGATATTTAATGAATGTTTGCGGTTTTTTGTGTCACATTTGTTGCAGAAATGTTGCGGTTTTTGGAATTACACTGACTGGGTGGAGACACACCGCATACAAGACAGTAATAAAACATACGTTTATCTTACAACCGAGCCGATCAGTCCCCCTCCAAGATGGGTGACGTCCTGCTGTGATAGGTCTAAAAATCCGGACAATAACAAATGCAGATCGGACAGTGTCTACGATGACTGGAAAGACGCGGAGCGGTTACTCTTCCCGGAGGTACTTGCAAATAGCATTATATTAATTCGTCAATAGTCAATTTCTATTTTGGAGAAATCTCAGAAATATTAATATTTGTAATTTTCCTCTTGTTTTTTTCTTCTCAGGGCTGTGGCTCATTATTGGATGACGGTTTAGACAGAGTCCAGCAAGAAATGTTGAAAACGTCCATGGCTCTAGTATTTTGGGATATTCTCATATTAACTGATGTTGTTGTGTACACTATATGGAGGAAATTGAGAGGTATGAGTAGTGACTGCCAACAAAATGGGAATCTTAGGGAGTGTGGTGCCGAAGAGGATGACGTTTTTACTTGATAGTAACAAAATATAGCTAATAAATTATTTTAAAATATGGAGTAAAGAGGAATAAAATGCAAATGAAAACTCCCAAAAAGATGCAACATGCTGTGCGTTAGTGACAATTTGCCAAACAAAATATGTAACCTCAATGTAATGCATTTAACTAATAATCCATATAAATTACCTATGTTCACTGTTGTTGAGAATGTTGGTTCTGTATAAAAAATAAATAAAGAAAATAATTTTATATTTCACAATCATTTCAGTATTACTTTTAAAAAACGGAAAAGAAATATGCAAATATACAAGGTGTCTACTAACTAGGTAAAAAAATAATAAAAAATTGTAAGAATAAAAATAACTAAACAAAGAAAAATTTCCAAATCAAGAAATATAAATTGCCTATCAAAATAACTGATGAGGCTTGTATGCAATTTTTATGCGCAAGAACAACGAAATATTTTAAAATGTGTATAAAGTAATTTGCCAAGCTGAAATATTTAACTACAAAAAAAGTTCCTCAAAACTACGATGTACGAAAAAAAAGATTTGAAATTGTATCTACGTTTTATATAATGTTGACAGCTCGTTGTTGAATTTTAACTGAAATGTAAAATTGGCCATATTTTAAAAAACAAGACGATATTCTGTTTTTTAATCTTTTGATTTTTTAAAATTGTAAAACAAATTTTCTTTTGTATTTGTTTTTATAAAATCAATCAAATTAAATGTTCAGTTTGAAAATGAAAAATATTCATAAAATATTAATCAACCAATGTAAGTCGCACATTGTTGCGAACAAGCACAAAAAAAGTTGTTAGTTCTGAGAGAATACAAAAAAAATTATCGTTGCTGTTGATTATGATGAAGACCAAAAATAAAGCAGTCTATCTATGTCCCAGGCTCAATAGAATCTTGGAAGTTTTCTTTCTTCTTTGAATTCTGAAGTCATACTTTCATCCAAACCATTATTATTGTGCTTTTATGCTGAAAACCAACCAAGATAAGTATGCAAAAAATCAGCCAACAAATTATTATATAAAAAGTAATTTAATCATGGTATAAAATCATGATAAATGTTTTATAACCGACTTATCGATAACAAAGAGGAATGCTATTGGTAATAAAAATACATACATTTAAGTATACATAATGGTATAATTAAAACACGCTGGTTTGCCTACTGTGCACATGCAACGCTATCCATCGTGACATCTTCACAATCAATCCAGGAATATTTTAAACGCGCAGCAATATAACCTAACCGAAAGATTTTTTTACATTTAAACAACAAAAAGCATTCTACATAAACACGAATTACAAAAAAATGAGGTAATATTATAATGTGATTGTGTATGCATCTTCGTCAGTTGCATGTATTGTATATTTGTATACCAGCGTTTGCGATTATGTTTGACAAACATATATAATTATCATTATATTAGTTCACTCAAAGAGACTCATACTTATTTCATCGTGCACGGAACACTTTCTTTAAAAAACATTTATATTACATCCAGTTGATTTAATAAAGTTAACAAATTGGCAGTTAGTCTACTACACTAAAAAAATGTAAATTACAAATACAAAATCACTATCTATCTATTATTGTGTGATATTCATTGTTTGTTATGCTTCGGATTCCACTTCAATTGATGAAATCTTTCATGGCGGCCGATGCTACATGCTTTTCCTGCCCATTTCCGGTAACAGGAAGGCTCTTCATCATCACCAGCAAACATAATACAGCAATAAAGTGAGCACAAGGAATGCTCCCCAGGGAAATCCTTCAATGGATATAAATTATGGCTGAGGTAATGTACACAACCTGATTCAGCACTATCAGCACACTTCTTTTCTTCTTTACGTTGGAACAAAACTTTCATAACAAAGTCAATGAGATTACTTTCTCTTTCTTGTAGCTTCCTTTTTCAAGGTACACGGAAACAATTTAATTCGATACTGTCAGATTTTGGCACTTTTCAAGGGCACATTCAAGTGCTTCGTTAATATCTTCAAAGGCATGAATTCCTTCTCTTCGTGCCATATCTACAAGGTATGATCTGCCACGGTTGTAGTCCTTAATGGCAACACTGGACAACTAGAAAACACCCATCAAAATTTAATTTCACCCTTAAACTCACAGTATTTGCAACTTTCATTAGTATTCGATTGCAATAAAATACCTTCTCGTCATCGATTTTGCAGTCGTCCTTAAGATAATCAATACAAAGTACTACATGATATCCCAGTCCAAAGTAATAGGAAGCCTTTTAGAAAATACAAAAAAGTCCGTCAATTTACCCTTTTTCGTTAGGTTTAGAATATATTATTGACTATTGACATACCGTGAGCATGTTTTCGACAGATCTTGATGTGCTTGGTATATTGAAAAATAAAACTTTATAGTTTTCAACGGTGCTCACATCAATGGGAACAAAACGTCTGCTCAGTGAGTTTACTTCCGGGTTATAATATGTGAGATTGTGCTTCCTAAATTGGAGAAGAAACAGGGATTTTAAAATGACTGCTTATATTCGATGTTAAAAAGCTGTATTTATTTTGCCACATCAACTTACTCCAACAGTGGGATAGCTTTCTCAGTTCTCCAGTTATCGTCTGGGGTGCAATCACCTCCCAAATATAAATCATAAACAGCTTGAGGTTGAGAATTTTCTGTGGAGTTCACTTTACTTTGTGCAACAGGCAGGATGCTTGGCACATTGTCTGCAAAACATCAATGTCAAGCATGTTTTAAAAAACTTCATTCATAAATCACCTTATTCGTAAACTCTATTTTTGTATTCTGAATTCTGCTTATATTTTTACCTAATAATCGAGTAAGAACTGATGAAATATTTTTGACAAAATATTCAGTCTTTCCTGCGGGAAGACTGGCATTGTTCCGCACAGAGTTTCTATATCGGTGATGAATTAGTTCGGACATAATACAACAAAACTGGTCAAAGTTCAGCTTTGCTCCATTTAATCCATTGCACATGTACCCTTCACTTTTTTCAGTGGATGAGGTAGATTCTTCGGGAGAGGCTATACTATTTGTAGAACTATTACTAGATGTAGCAAGATCTTTGATTCCATTTAAAGCTTTCTCCACTTCTATTTTTGTCAGCTCCCGATTGGTTAATATCAGATAGGCTTTCTTCACCTATCACGC